>JARKID010000138.1:0-299888 GCA_029449255.1 Mycena polygramma | reverse complement strand
ACTCCAAGTGGCTTATTGCGACGGGAGGGGATCGCCAGTTGATGTGACGCACCAGCGCCTCCATGCCCAGGACGTGGAATTTCCGAGAAACGAGCACGGCACATCCGAGGGACTTTGTGTTGTCCACCAGGCCAAAGATACGGAGCCACATCTCCTGAGGCAGGCCATCCATTGCTGTGGACTGTCCTGACATCGATTGGCAAGCTGAGGTCTCCGTGACACGTGGTGTAGAAGCGGCGCAACTGCGGTCCACGATGGTCCGCGCTTTTTCGATCAAGTCAGAGAAATCGCGATTCGCGGTCGACGAGCGTCCAAGCCTGAAGAGAGTATATGTTGTACTTGAGAGCGCCAATACGGCTTCAAAGCGACCTGGGAATTGCGAGGGGTCAGAGATAGATAAAGTGTTTTATGCGCTGGAGCGTACATTGCTGAAATCTCCAAGATCCTGGCGTCAATGTGCACGGTAGTTAGGATGATAGGCTAGGCGTAAATCTAAGGGATCTGGATGAGCCAATATACCGTACAAAAACAAACGGGACACGCGCCGTCCAATGTCTGCCTTTTGGAGATGCGCTCAGACGCGGCTTCACTGAAACGATACTTGTGTTCTATAACTCATGGTATCGTGTTGGGTGAATCAAGTACTTTTATACTCACAGACGAGCACAGCAAAGGATGCTAATTCTCTCGCAGTAAGTCCAGTTTTGCACTTCACAGCCCTTTGAAACTTGGGCCGGTCTATGAAATCGAGGATGGCATGAGCGGGAGCAGCTTTCAAGAAAGGTGCGTGCCTCAGTCTCAGTGCTTGCCAGGCGTGATGGTGGTTAAATGCAAGGAGCCACGTATTGAAACTCCGACTGATGGGGGATCATTGGAATCATCGGTCCGATGAGCCGCAACTCCCTTTCCTCCTCGGATTCTGCGACTTGGAATCTTCGCTGTGCGTTATCTGGTCCGGTGGAAAGCACTGAAACTGGTATACTCGCTAGCCTTTCTTCTGGGCTGACACTTGCTGCGCTGGTTTCGATACCGATAAGTATCTCCAAGATATTCCGGTCCAGGTCGCAGTCAAACCTTCTGCTTCAGAAATTCACGAGTTTTCGCGATGGAAGTACCCGCGGTCAATTCACGTCGCAAGTGTCCCGAATAGTTTGCGTGTCCCACCCAAGTCGATGCGAACGTCAACCCGGGCATGCATTTTTTTTTTTTTTGGACTCCACCCTGCCGAAACACAGAATGCGTCCCGAGAATAATCTGGAATAATGCGTCTGAGTCGTCCGTGTGTGCTTCACTTTTTGGTCTATTCATCTCTTTTGAACCATGGTCATGTTCAATGGTTGCATAAATTTGCGCCGACAGTCAAGTCCACATATCTCTTGCCCTCCGCGGATTTGGAGCGCGAAGACTTCCATGTCCAACGCTGCCCGAGTTGGCCGAAGAAGTACTTCGTATCACCGTTCCTTCACCGTTGATTATTTATCTTAGCTCAACACTGACAGAGAGATCCTGATCACGAGTGTCAGCGCTGACGATGATATTCCGGGCGCGTCAACTCAGCTGGTCTGGCTGGAACAATCTTTCCCGCTCAATCTTCCCTTTGGCCTAATGGTTGAAATTAGGACACGCATGGCACACTGATGAATCGAATCGAATCGCGCCGCCCGTTGACGTTCGGGAGCTCCCAACTGCGGGGTCCGCTCCGTCTGAAACTACGTTTAGTAGGAGAGATGTGATGATAGTATCCAAGACGGAGAAACGTAGCTGTCGACGGGAAGTAAGTTAGCATATAGTCGCCGCGATCCGAGATGGCCGGGATATTGTATTCGTAGTATCGTTTTGCGTTGTTGCGCGCTGGGTCCAGAGTTGGTCAAGCATGTTGGAAGTTGGGAAGGCTTAAGCTCTTGAACAACCACTTGTAAAAGTGAATCTAAGGAAAGTTAATTCAGGAAACAATTCGGCGATCAACATTGGCTGGATGATCTTTTGAAGCTGATCGTTTTACCGGCCCAAATATCCGGACTTCATTATCCACGTCATGATATCCTTTGCCTCAAGGCCGGGAAGAGCAAAAAAAAACGCCCACGAAGATATTATCGAACTTCGGTGGTGACAATCAGATGTTGAGATTTGACGCTGAATTTTCTATGCGCCTCCTTTATATTTAATTGCTCTCTGACTGCCCTACAAGCGAATTCCCTTTAATTTAGACTGTATGTTTTCCAAAGTCAAGCCTGTACTTGGCGGCATTTCTGAATCAGTAAGTAACACGGATGTGATGATTTTTCCCCATCAGGGTTGCCCGTTGACAGCGTGTGTTGCCATCCCTGTCTTTTCTCCCTCTTGTCCCTCTCCGTCAACGTCAAGCACGGTATATAGTGCAAGGTAAGGCATCTGAAGTGACCTTCACCCTCTTTCTTACGCAGTGCGCGCGCCCTCCAGATGAAGAACCATCTTGTCCAGGTCGTTGATCGGGCTAGACAAGGCTTCAAACGGTCAAGGAGTGGTGGCGTGTCGGCCGTCTCAGCTGGACTTGGTCCCCTCGGAACTATGGCAGCAAATATTCTCCTATCTCTGGCTCCCTTGGGACCTAAAGGCTGTGTCCCTCACTTGCCAGTCTTTTCGCTATCTTGCGCAGCCTCTCCTATTCACCAAAATTTACACACACCCACGAAGCATGACGCTGCGCGGCCTCCAACCAAACAAGTATCGACGGCGTACTACCCAACGATTGGAGTTTTTCCTGTCCCCCCACATCGCACCCGCAGTGCGCGAGGCCTGGATCGATCCTCCGTTGGCAGAGGATGACGACCTTCCCACAGACGTCCTGATAGATGCCATCTTCGAAGGGTTGCGCAAACTGCCAAACCTGAGCGGGTTGGGATGCCGCTCAGTCCGCCTGACATCGAAAGGCTGGCGATTCTGCATCGTCTTTCTTTAACAACCCTTTCATTGGAGTCCTGTCTCAGTGACCTCCAAGACTTCACCGACCTCCGTGCGATCCCGCTGTACAACGTCACGTTCAAATACCACGATTTGATGTCACACGACGCCGTCCTCCCGCCGCTCCTTTCATTATTCCTCTCCCCGCGCCATCTCCAGCGGTTGTCCAGCACCTCGACCCAAATTCTGCCTGTCATCATCCGCGGTCGGCCCATTCACGCGCCTCTTCCATTTAGAGATACCCGTTGCATCCCTCGCGTCCGATTTATTGGTGACGGCGCTCTCCCGCCTGCCCGCACTCGAGCGCATCACGCTCCAAACCGACGCAGATGGCCGCCTGCCCCCGCGCACAAGCGTCCCCGCCGCCCTCCCCGCGGACCTTCTCCCTAACCTCAAATTCTACCGCGGCCCGCGCAACTACGCATCGCTCTTCGCGGGCACGGGTCGCGTGCAGATTGTCGAGCTTGCCCTCCCCGCCAAGGCGCACCGCCTCCTGCGCACGCTCGAGCAGCTTCCCTGTGCCGAGACGGTCGACTTCCTCTCGTTCCGCATCGACGGGAACATCCCCAAGACCCTCCTTGAGAGTGTGCACACTGCGCTCCCTGCGCTGCGCACGCTTAGCATCAACGACCCGCCCATGCCGAGCACGCAACTCACCGCGTTGCTCGGCGCCGAGCGTACGCCACGACCCAACATGCGTGTGCTCCGCGTGCGTGTGGAGGGGCGTGACCGGTACAACCTGTGGATCCCGCCCTTGGAGGAGGCGGCGGACTGTGTCGACTGTTTCAAGCGGTGCGGCGCGGAGATCGAGCGCGTGTACCCGAACTTGACGACACTGAAGCTGCTGTATGGTGTCGAGGGCGGGGCGGTCGTGTGGCGGCGGAGTGGCGAGACCGGGCAGCTACGGCTCGCTTAAACGCCGGTGATGTGAGTTCGAGGGCAGTGGGAAGCCGCAGAGTTGGTGGGTTTACTCGGAATGCGCTGGGTCGGAAATCTAGTTTCATCTTTGATTTGTATTTTTAGAGCGGAGTTTGCGTGCGGGTCACATCGTATTCAGGCATCAGGATGTACTTTACCTATTAGGCGTTTGTACAGTTTATTTCGACAGAGTGTGTACCATCTAGAGTGCGAACCAACGTGTATCACAGTTGTATCAGCTTGGACCGCGCAGTGTGAAGCTATTTTGAGAGCAAGGGTCCCTGGTATTCAACTATCCAATAGCTCCAACGCGTATCTGACCAATTCATACCTTTGCATCACTGTACCCTAAGCCATTTATTGATCACTGGGGCCTTTGAATTGCTGTAAAGGGCATGTGCAAAGGGTGAAAGAGGGGATGAATCGGCGGCTTGTAGAATCGTTGACAGCAGCAGCGTAACGCCCACGATCGATTGATAGTACACAAGTTCATTTTCATTTTGTCAAACGGCAGGAAGTTTGTACAGCGGTATGTACAGTGATAAGTACCAATTCACAAAGTTCCAATACCTAAATATAACAATAAACCTACACAGGGAACTCGAGGGTCAAATTCGTGAGGAACGCCATCCCCGCTGCGCGGTAGGAGTCCTGCGAGATCGTCGTCGGGATCACCCCGTCGAGGAAGGTCATCATGTTCGGCGTCGCGGTCGTATACGCTGGCCAGTTCGGCACGGTCTTGCCGTTCGGATTGAGCGTCGTGGCGAAGTTAATGAGGTAGTCCGTCAGTTCGCCGTCGAAGTAGACATTAAGAATGTCGGTGGCGTGGAACTGTGGATAAATTATTTGGGTTTATGTTGGCAAGTTCGGGAGAGGCGGAAAGTTACAGAACCAAGGAGGGGGACGGCCTTCTCGCGCTTGCTCACTGTTCGAGTTGGTTGGATTTCATCAGATTTGAATGGGGAGGTTGAACACGTACAAAATGCCCACTGGTTCTGTTTCCCCGACAAACTCTGCTGGAAGAAACGCCGCGGGGCCTGGAACACCGCATCACCCTGAAACGCCCGTCAATTACGTCGTTTCAACAGATGTAATCGTAAAAGACAAACCTGGAAAGCCGCAATCCGCTTGAACTGCGGAGTGATATTGTTCAGCAGGCCAGTATCAAATGGCGAGCCGTCCGTCAAGTCGCTTGGGTATAACGTGTTGAGAGTGTTCCCCTGCGCGGTGCTCGCTTCAGGGAGCCAGTAGGTCTTCAAGTACGTGAGGAACTCGGGATCCGTACTGTGGTAGCCAGCAGTTAATTAACCGGGGGAAAAAAGGAAGCAGACAAGACATACGTGATGTTCAACGTCGACAGCGAGAAGAGCGTTCCTTCATCATCACAGTCCCCTGCGTAAGTTTGTGAGTTGGGACACTAGTTGCGTGATTCAAGACGAGTACGTACCGGTAACGAAAGGGATATTGGCGACCTTCCCTTGCTGGACGAGGCGCTGTGGATTATCCGTTAGGAACGTTCCATCCGCACGGGGAAGCCAGGTCAGGACGAGTGACTAGTCGGAGAAATTCAACCTCATTTGTGCCAAGAGAGGAAAAGGTACAGATAAACATACCTGGTATGAGAAAATGAATGGCGTCGCGTCCTGTGCAGCCTTCAGGTCCGCAAATGGCACGGTGCGCAAACACTCGAGCGTATCGCTGGCACTGGAGCATCCCGTCTGAGACACAATCTGGTCGTAGTCTAGAACGGAGATTAGCATGGTATCTCCACGCGAGCCGAAAGCGTACACTTCTGCCCGTTCTCGATAGGGCCCACAGGGATGGGCGAACCAGATTGCATAAACCCAGCCCGGAAGAGCCCTTCAGTGTTTCCTCCGTTGGCGAGCATCTGCAGGGAGACAGATATCGCGCCGGCGGATTCACCCCAGCTGTGTGGTGAGATCATCAATACTCAACATGAGTGGTAAACGGAGAGATGGCGGGGCGTACATGGTTACTTTGGTTGTATCTCCGCCAAAAGAGGTGATGTACTTCTGGATCCATCGTAGCGCTTGACGTTCTGAACCCAGATTTCAATACTTCTGCCTTTCAACGGGGGAAATAGAACGCACGATCTTGGAGGCCCAGATTTCCGACACCTGCTGCGCGAACTTCCTTGCTGGCCAAGAATCCGAATGCTACGAACGAAAGTTATTTTTTGAACAGTGTTAGCTGATAAAACTGACCAGCAACTCTATAGTTCATCGAGACATAAATCACAGGCTCCCCCAGCGCAATAGAGCGCTCAACAATGGTCGTTCCATCGTACCTGGTTCAAGAATTAGCATCAACACAAATGGGCCTTCATAAACCAACTTACATCGACGGACTCCCGAGCTCGAATCCACCACCAAAGATCCACTTATCCAACGCGTGAGCCAGAGTGACACTCAGGGTAAGATCGAGCATACCGCGACCACCGGCAACTTCGACGTCGCCGTAGCGGTGGCTGGCTTGATGACGTTGATGGTCAAGCCTTCAGCAGACATGAGCATCAAATTTAGAGAATAAATTCAATCTCACAATCCTCGGAGGACGGAAAAACTGTCCCGTAGATGGAGTTGATCACGTCGTCCACTACCTCTTCAGGCACGCCGGTGAGGATGGGCAGCTTGACCGCCTGCTGCGGACACCCGGGTCCCATCACGGTCGCGCTGTGCGTGCCATTGTAGGCAGGTATCGCAACGGGGAGCCGGAACCGGAGGTCTCCAACACTGAGAGAATGCTTCATCCGCGTCCACGAGCTAAAGAAAATGCGCGTGCTTACGGAGGTTGCGCAAACGGAATGCCCAGGAAGCTCTGCGTATTCGTGGAACCAACGGTGCCCGTGAACGTCCCAGAATCGAGGGTGACCGTCGGCGCAGCGAGCGCCGCGCCTAACGTACCGCGCACTTGCGAGTGAAGCAAGAGAGCGAGAACTCCGGCGTTGAGCAACGTCATCCAGTCGGTATACGGGAGGTGCCCTCTTGCAACAGGAAGAAGGCCATCGTAGTTTTATGGTGTCGGCTAGCATGTGTATGACCTGGCTGACAGTCTGAACGGTTCCCATTCGACGTTTGACGAGGTCACGAGCAGCATCACGCGATATGTTTACCACCGTTGCAATTTCCTGGCCGCCGCGTTTTCGCGTCGGCCGCCTGGAAGATGAATGATGAGACATTTTTATAAAAAAAAACGATTATACAAAGTGCTTACGGAGTTGTAGTACGGCGGAGGTACCTGACTGAGTCTAGACTGAGGATCCCACGTAATTACCCCGCATAAAGAAGTGTGGGGAGTTGGTGGGGCCCCGCAATTCTCAACATGTGGACGACAATAGCAATGGCGGAGGAAATGTCTGCGCGAACCAGTCGAATCAATGGAAGTGATATCACAAGCCACTCGGTACGGGTTCAACGTTGCCGTTGCAAACTCCGATAGGGCAAAAGCCCCCGAGACCGCACAAGATCGTACAATTGAACTGCGTACCATCGCGCGCATTGATCGCGCATTACCGATGTCAGGAGACCCGGGTCCGAGGAAGCGTTAATCCACGACGGGCACGGGCGACCAGAAATTTGGGATGTACTTACCGTGCTGCAGAATACCTTGGCCGCCTTTGTGCCGCCGTAACCTGAGTAAATGGAACCAACTGTGAATCCAGAATCTACACTTTTCTCTTTTTCTTTCATGCTTTTGGCAACGTTCTTTCGTAACTCCTGGACGCAGGGTCTTATTGCGCAACCAGGGTCATGCGGGGGTCATGCGATTTTTGAGGTCGCCGCCGGTTCTCGGACGCGCTGAAAACCAGGGAGTTCCGGGTCGAAGAGAATAGGCAACGTTCCGCAGAAGCCGATGGGTTGGAAAGGTTGAATGCCGGCGGCCTCAATGCCCTTTGTGTGTAAGTTCCAGCAGCGGAGATGGAATGATTCCATCTCCGATGATCATTTGATGATCATGGAAGCAGGAGGAAAGGAATAGTCAAGCAGACCCAAGCAAACGCGTCGCGTAATCAGCCCAAACATGTGCAAATACAATTCAGTTTGACTTCCGTTATAAGTGATGTCGACGTGAATCAACAGCGAAAATGAGACCCCAGAGCTTCAGTTAGATATAGGCGATCCGCGTTGCCGTGTCGGGCAGGCTTCGGCCTTCTAAATGGGCTGTTGTCAGTGTTCGATCAGCGGATGACATTCTCAGTGTGTTCAACTGCGAGACTGCCACGCGCATTCCCGGTGTTCATATCTCCTTACCCATCCAATCTATGCAGAATTATGACATTTAAGCAGAGGGAAATATCTCCAGGCTACAGGGCGACGCAATTGCAGCTTTCCTGCCAGCGGGTAGGGGATATTTTATCAGAAAGTAGACCTCATTTTTCCCCTTCGTCCGGAAGTTGATTGTCCCAGAATATACAGATTGTACTACGATCGAGGATTCGGGCATGACTGTACCGTTCCCGCCCCTGGCCTGCGATTCCAACAAGTCAGCTTGGCTCGGCCATAAGCCCGAGGTGCTATAATCAATTTGCTGGGAACCAGAACCACTATAAAACGCTCAACAGGTGCCAGCCTCATCCAGTAAACACCTCTTCGACATGCCTCTCCACCGTCTCTTCGTTCCCAAAGGCCTCTACACTCTCGCCGACAAAGCGGCACTGGCAAAAGCCATCACCGACGTGTATCCTTTCCTGCCCCAATTCTACGTCGTAGTGCTCTTCATCGAGCTGGAGCCCACCGACTTCTTCGTCGGTGGGAAAACGACGGAGCGCATGGTGCGCATCTCGGTGGAACACATTGCCCGCAATTTCTCGGAGTATAAGTGCGCTCGCTGCTTGATTCTCAGCCAGGGGTTGATTTTAATTATTACCCATGCAGTGATGCGCACAAACGCGTCTTCATGGACCGATACGAGGCTGCGCTTGCACCGTTCATCAAGGCTCGCGGGCTCGACTGGGAAGTTCAGGTTACAGACTGTGATGTGGGCCCCAAATTTCTTGTTCGCGAATATTCGATTGACCAATACCACAGCGCGCCCTGTGGAACATGAATGGAATGGCGCCACCGGAGATCGATACTGAGGAGGAGAAAGTATGGAAGCGAGAGAATAGGGCTGTTCCGCCCGAGGAAATCGAGGCCTTGCAGGCCAGTGGACGACTCTAGATGGAGGATTTAGAACTTGCAAACAGCTCAACTCTTACAACACCTCCCAAATCAACCAAAATAGATATATTGTCGTAATGGTACACAGTTGCAAGCTTTTTCTCAACACAACACCCCGAAAGCGATAACTTAACACGGATCTCTCACTGGCTGGAGAGCGTTAAATAGGGAACTGCAGCGTCAGGTTCGTCATAAACGCAATGGCCTGCGCGCGGAACGTATCCTGCGTGATTGTCGTCGGAAACAGCCCGTCCAAGAAAGTCATCATGTTCGGCGTCGCCGTCGTATACGCCGGCCAATTGGGCACGGTGTGTCCGTTCGGGTCGAGGTTCGTCGCGAAGTTGATGAGGTAGTCTGTCAGCTCGCCGTCAAAGTACACGTTGAGGATGTCGGTGAAGTGGAACTAGGCAAAGTAAGTATTGAATTTCTGGGAAGAATAAAAGGGGGGAAAACTTACAGCGCCGAGGAAAGGAACACCCTTGAGGCGCTTGCTCACTACAGAACAGATGATGAGATCCCCTCAAGAAAAAAGACGGCAAGAAGAAAACGCACGGTACCCCCACTGCTTCTGCTTCCCCGAGCGCTGCTGCTGGAAGAATCGGCGCGGAGCCTGGAACACCGCGTCACCCTATTCATTATCCACAATCAGCACAAGCACAAAACCCACAAGATAAACGAAATTCACCTGGAAAGCCGCAAGCCGCTTGAACTGCGGCGTCAGCGCGTCCAAAATGCTCGTATCGAACGGCGAGCCGGCGGTGATGTCGCTCGGGTACAGCGTCTGCATCGTCGTTGCGAGCGCCGAGGTCGTCGCTACCCCTGGCAGCCAGATGCTCGACAGGTATTGGATGAACTCCGCGTCCGTCCTGCATCCGAAATAATATGCGTCAGTCCTCCATAGACACACTGAGAAATGAGACGTACGTGATGTTCAAGGTCCCGAGCGAGAAGAGCGTCCCTTCGTCATCGCAGTCACCTTTCAGGAAAGTTTAGTAACCGTATTCCAAAGGAACGAAAGAGAATAATTGCGTACCGGTTACGAACGGCACATCCGCAACCTTGCCCTGAAGCACCAGCTGCTGTGGCTTATCCGTAAGGAACACGCCGTCCTCACGCGGGAGCCACGCTAGAATCAAGCTCTGAAAATCGACCGCGTCAACAGAGGTTGAACTGAGGATAAGGGCATGAAAAATACCTGGTACGCAAAGATAAAGGGCGACGCGTCCTGAGCGGCCTTGAGCGTCGAGTAGGGCACGGTGCGCAGGCACGCCAGAGTATCCGCGGCACTGTTGCATCCGACTTGCTGCACAATCGCGTCGTAGTCTTTTTATAGAATCGTCAGTCAACACAATACAAACACAACTTGGACCGGTGAATTGACGCACACTTCTGCCCGTTCTCGAGCGGGCCCACGGGTATGGGCGAGCCGGACTCCATAAATCCAGCGCGGAAGAGGCCCTCATTGTCACCGTTGTTCGCGACCATGTGCAGGCCAACGGAGATGGCGCCGGCGGATTCGCCCCAACTGGAAGAGACGGGTTGAAAAAAAAAGCAGGGAAAGGTAGAAATAATGAGCCGTACATGGTGACCTTCGTAGGATCGCCCCCGAATGCTGATATGTACTTCTGCACCCAGCGGAAAGCCTGACGCTCTGGATGAAAGGTATCACTTCAGCGATTGCTTATGACAGAGAGAATTTATCACACGTACGATCTTGGAGTCCGAGATTCCCAACACCCGCGGCGCGCACTTCCTTGCTGGCCAAGAACCCGAACGCTACATATGCATCCTGTCAACAACTTGAAGACTTGCACACAAGGGACAGCGCACCAGAGAGGCGGTAGTTCAGGGAAACATAAATGACAGGCTCTCCCATCGAGATGGAGCGCTGGACGATGGTAACACCGTCATACCTTCATGCGGAGTTAGATACAGCTGCTTCGACATGAATTATGGACTCACATGGCCGGACTGCCCAGCTCGAATCCGCCGCCGAAAATCCACTGCAACAACGCATGCACATGAGTCCCGTCACTGGAAATCAGCGCATAAACATACCACGACGACAGGGAGCTTCGATGTCGCGGTCGCGCTCGTAGGCTTGATGACGTTTACCGTAAGACCTGTCACACAGAATTAGTTTTTTGCACAGAATGAATGGTTGACGGAGAGACTGACAATCCTCCGCCGAGGGAAAGAGCACGCCGAACGCGGAGTTCGCGACATAGTCGATGACCTCCTCCGGAAGGCCGCTGAGGACGGGGAGCTTGACCGCCTGCTGGGGGCACGCGGGGCCGAACGCGTTCACGGTGTGCGAGCCGTTGTACGGTGCTACCGGCACTGGCAGGCGGAATCGCAAGTCGCCCACCCTGGGGATTGTGAGTCGGACACGGGATAACAATTCAAAACGCGACGTACGGCGGCTGCGCAAAGGGAATGCCCAGGAAGCTCTGCGTGTTCGACGAGCTCGCGGTGCCAGTGAACGTCCCGGCGTCGAGTTTGATCGTCGGAGCCGCCGCGCGCACCTCGATCGTCGCGCCGACCGCACCACGCGTCTGCAGCAGCAGGGCAGCGAACACAAGTCCAAAATTGAGCGGCGACATTCCAGCGAGGTCTGAAATGCGGTGGGCGACCAGGGCGTGTATGGATCAGCCTTAACAACCTCTCTGCCGCGGACGCCCAATCTTTGTACTTCCCCACGAATATAGAATTTGACGACGCCTGCCTAAGCGATTTCGTCCGACGGACGCCGGACAGTCTTGTGGACCACATCACGGGTCCTCGTTCCACAAGGTAACTTTTCGCCGCTTCAGCATACTTGATAAAAAGCAGACGCTGAGCGAAATTGTTCTTGCCCCGCATTGAGAAGTGCGGGGAACCTGGGGTACCCCACACCTCGGCCCTTCGTGCTTCCCGGCTGGGCTCGAGAGGTCTCGAAAACGCCTGAAAACGCAAGGTTGATTATCACAAGGAAACGGTTTCAAAGATCCTTAGGAAGGGAAGCTGACAGGCGAGCATGCAGCCAATCGGGATGATTGATCATCTCCCGAATGCCGTCAAAAAAAACATATGCACGCGACGCGCAGTGATATACTTCCGTTTACCCCGACCGCCAAGGGGCAAGATCCAAGTTCGGGGGCCGCGGTAACCTCTGTCGTGCCTCGAAAAAATGAAAGATTAAATATCGCATTGTTAACAAAGCCTACACTTACTACGTAACACGCATCGTATAACACTGCTTACACTAAATTTATACCGCCCCTTCGCCTCTGAGCCTCCTGGTCTTTACAGTAAAATGCACTGGCATCTCACCGCGCAGCCACCGCAACAACAGCAGCCAAGACCGCGATGCTTGGCATTTTAAGACCTAGCGCCGCACCAGTAGTGGTAGACGATGCCGGAGCGCTGGCAGTCGCGCTTCCGCTGGCACTGGATGAGCTGGCGGGGGGCGCGGCGACGAGCAGGGAGGGGCACTGAGGCGCGACGAGCGCGCCGCCGTAGTTGCTCGCGACCCACAGCAGCACGCCGTTCGTCCATCCGAATCCGGCCTAAGAGAAAGTAGTCAGTAACAGTACGGAGCATTGCGAGAGGATGCACGACGAACCTGGACAGTGTACTCCCCACCACGCCCTGCCGAGTCAATGTCAGAGATCGAAAACTTCTCAAACATCTGCGGAGCACAGTGAGTACCAGGACTGCAGTAAAGGTAGCAGCGAGCAAGACGCACATTCCCCGTATTATTCGCGCTCTGCGTCACATTCAGCTCCGCGTCCGACAGCCGCGGCAACAGGTTCGGGATCTCTCCGCCCGTCGCGTGCCTATACACCCAAATCCATCAGCCCGCGGAATCGACACGACATCGAGAAGCACTCACCAGCTACACAGCACACTCGCCACATAGCGATTCGCAAGCTGCACCCCCATCGCCTCCGCCCATCCTCCCGTCGTCGCGTTACCCCCGTTCACCACCCCCGCGCCCGCCCCGAGTGCGCTGATATCCGCCGCCGCGCCCGAGCTCGACGCGTTCGCGCCCGTACCCAGGTTCTGCACCGGCAGCGCCGTCTCGTCGACACCGAGCTGGCCTGCGGGGATGAGCGAGAACGACCCCGCGCCGGCGGCGGGCACGGGCGCGGTGCCGTTCGTCACATTCGCGGGGAGCGCGCGCAGGGCCTGCAGCGCGATGTACTGGTGCGGCGGCCACGTGTTTGGTGCGTCCCTGTGTACACAATCGTCAGCGCAACTCGCGATACACGAGAGGGAGGGGGCGCACCACTGCAGCCCCGTCTCTATAAACGTAACGGGCATCGTCCCGTTGTACCGGTTAAGCACCATATTCAGCGACGCGAAGGCGCCGAACGCGTTCTCCGCGCTCGCGGCGACCTCCTTGGGGATGATGCCGCTCCAGAACGGGTAGAACGTCGCCGTGCTGAAGACGCTGTTGCGCGTCTTCGTGGTGAGGTCGAAGTCATAGAAGGCGAGCTGCAGTGCGAGTAGGCGGTTATAGCAGCGATGGTGGGGGTATGGCGGCGATAGTGGCGGATTATAGATTCGATGTAACGAGCATGGGAAGAATAGCGAAGGGAGGAGGGAGGAAGGCAGAAAACTCGTCAGATCCCCTTCAAAGACGCACAGCAGAACCACCACACACCTTGGTCGCGTCCCAAAACAGATCCAGCACGCCCGTCTTTATAGCCGCCGCCGCCGCCGTGTGGCGCGCCGCGGCGGTCTTGTTGCCCGCGCCGTACAGCTGCGCCATGAGCACGCGGTTCTTGTCTATCGGGAGCCGGAGTCGGTAATTATAAGCCATGCGGGTGATAGGATGGGCAAGGAGAGGGACTGACACAGAATGCTATTCAAATCCACCGGCACGATCCCCTTGACGTTCAGCGCGCGCAAGCCCCCCGTCGAGTTCGTCAGCCAGCGGGACGAGTAGTCCCATCCTGTCTGCGCGAGGACAAAACGGGGATCAGTATTCCTCGAAACGGAGAACAGGGGAGAGAGAACGCACCTCCGCACCGCTCGCGAGCTCGGCATAGAGCGCAGCGGCCTGTGAGTCGTTGAGTGCGGGCTGCGTGGGGTCGTGTACAGTTGTGTAGTCTGGGATGTAGCGTTAGTGTTACAGTCGTGAAGGAGGAGAGGGAGGGAGGGAAAGAGGAAAACGTCCTCAGCCTGCAGTGAGAAGGGGAGGAAAGGGAGCGCGTCAAGGGGAGAAGGAGGAAGTGGGGAGCGGGAAGGAAAAGGGAAGACGGTGCGGAGCGGGTACATCGAGGACGGGGCGTCACCGGCGATGTGCAGGAAAGGGGAGGCGAACGCGGACAAAGAAGCGTCCAGAGAGAAAGCGGTCGTCGCCGACGGAAGGTACGAAGACGAGACGCAAAGAAGGGGGTAAGGTAGTGGAGAGGGGGAGGAGTGGGTGGCGGGAGAAAGTGGGTAAGTGAGAGGGGATGGTATGGAGAGCTAAGGTGGGGGGATGGGATAACGGAAGAGGGTGCGATAGAGCAGAAGTGCGGAGGTGCGGAAGTGCGCGGAAGGTGGGAGGTGCAGACAAAGAAGCGGGTATAGCTGTGGGGGATAAGCAGGGCGGCGCCAGACAAAGAGCAGGAGAAGGAGAGGCAGTACGAAGAAGATTGGGCGATTGGGCGGAAGATGTAGGTGCGCAGATAGTAGCAAGGGGAGGATGACGGAGAAAGAGCGGCAGGCGAGTACCCAGATGGTAAGAAGTGTACGAATAAGAGATGGACGGAGGAAGCCGGTAAGGAGGGAGGGAGGGGAAGGATGCGTAGAGAGAAAGCAGATGGACCATAAGCAGGAGGGGGGCAAATAATGTCAAGAAGATGGAGCGATGGGGTGGAAGACGTAGGGGGCGGAGGGGGAGTGCGCGCGAAAGGAAGGGAAGGGAGCGAAAGGGAGGACGAAGTAGGGAAAGGGGGAGGAGGAAGCACCGCCGATTATCGCAGGTGGGAGGAGGGGAAGTGTACGAAGGAACGAAGGGGGATAGGGATTGTAAAGCAGGATGAGGAGGAAGCGCGAAAAGGGACGGTATGGAGACGCAGATACCCACCCTGCAGATACGACTCGGGCCTCGGCGCGGTGTTCGTGACGCTATACTGCGCGAGCGCATACGTTGTGTTCGTGAAGGGGCTCGTGACGTTGATGGTGCGGTGCGTTTGCCACCAGGTGAGCTCGCGCTATAAGAAGAGAAGGGTTAGTACTGAAAAGCAGACGGGTGAAGGAGCGGGAGGGAAAAGAGGGAAAGAAAGGAAAGAAGGGGTGAAGGCGCGAAGGAGGAGGGAGGGGGGAAGGACTGGAATGAGACGGGATAAACGATAGGGGAAGAACGAGGGCAGGGCAAGGTAAGGCGGAGGACACTGCTGGACTAAGAAGCAAGAATTGTCCGTGGGCTGGTGGGTGGGGAGAGGACGCAAAGATTGAGGTACGAGTAGAAAGAGTGCGTGATCGTCTGGCGCGATAACGGGTCGCGGACGTAGTGCATGTAAGGGATACGGGTGCGAATGCGAATAGGGAGGACGGCAAGGAAGGGAGGGGGGAACGCGGCGGTAGTAGGTAAGGAAGATGGGACGCAAAGCGCAAAATGTAAAACACAAAGGGGAGGCGGACAGGATGAGAGAAAGGACGAGTATGAGGGGCCAACGTCAGGGGAGGAAATTGGTACTCGTCCGTGGAAATACGTCGCTAGGCGCGAAAAAGAAGGAACACGGAGGAGGGGGACGCGGTACGGCAGGAGGGGAGTGGGTGTGTGAAAGGAGACGTGTACGTCAAGGGAGGAAACTGCGCGCATGGAAACATGCAAAAAACGCTGAATACCCACCTCAGCAAGCGGCAGCGCGCGCCCCAAGATCGCCGTATCGTTGCTCGCGGCGACGTACCGCGCGAGCATCTGAATGAAGAGCGGGGGCTGCGAGCGATTGAGGTCTGTGTGTCGTGTGAGCGATGGCTTTAGAATACGATACGAAAGTCCGAAGGTGTGAGGGGGGAGGAGGGGGAGAATGGGAGACGGAGGGACGGGAAGGGACGGGGGAAAGACGAGAGCCGCGGGAAGACGACAGCAGGAAAAGATGGAAGATCGGGAAGGAGAGAAAGGGGGAGACGGGGAGGGATGGAAGGAAAATCCGGGGCAAAGAGAGAACACATACAATAAATCCGCCCGCCATTCGGAATAAACCCAAACCGCTCAATCTCGTCCATAAAGTTCTGCAGCGTGTCGTTCGCGATGGAGAACAGCTGGCTCTCCAGCAGGCCCTCGACGATCCAGAACGAGTCCCAGTAGTACTGCTCCCTGAAGCGTCCGCCTGTAGAAAAAGAACGACAAAATGATAAAATAAGTCCCCTGCATTTTGACGCACAGGGAAGAGAAGCAAGCACGCACCCGGCACCACAAACGTATGATTCAGCGGCACAAGCGAGCTCTCGCACTTCACCCCATCACACAACGTGCTCGCATTCGTCCCCCGCACCAGCTGGTTCCAAAACCCATGCACCGTCCCCGCGAACGCCTGCAGCAGCGGGTCCGTTACGTTTTTCAAGAACGCTGGGGCGGCTTGAAACCCCGGGAGCGGCACCGCGATGAGCTCCTGCCCCTCGCCCGCAAAGTCCGCGTCGACGAAGGAGACCATGTCGCCCTCGGTGTCGGTCGTGTTGCCCGGGAGCGCGGCGAAGTCCGCGAGCACGGTTTTGGGGGGTTTGGCGGTCGGCTGAGGAAAGGCAAGGTGGGGTTAGTGGGGTTGCGAGGAGAAGCAAGGAAGGGACGCACCTTGTCCACGATAGTTTTGGGGTCCGCGAACATGCCTGCGATGTTCAGGGTTTGCAGCAGCTGCAAAGGAAAGCAAGGTCAGAATCGGGGGACAGCCGAGAAACATGAGGACGCACGGGGCCGGCGCAGAAAATCTCCGAGGGGCACCACGCCTGGGTGGGCGGCAGGGGGGCTTGCGAGGGCAGCAAGGCGGAGGCAGAGCCGGACGGGGTGGCTACGGCTGTCGCGACTGTCACTTGAGACACGGTCGACTGGAGCGGGGGCGAGCTGGTTCCGGCGCTGGCGCTACCGCTGACACTTGCGCTCCGCGAGCTGCTTGCCTTGCTGGCGCTGGCGCTGGCACTCGCGCTGTGCGAGCTTGCTTTGCTGCTGCTCGCATGTGCGACGCTAGACGAGTGGGCGGAGGAAGACGACTGGGCAGCGGCGGCGCCTTGGAGGAGGCATGCGACTGCGACTGTTGCAATTGCGGGCAGCATTTTGTTCGGGGTCGTGAAGGAGGATCCGCGAAAGGCTCTCAACGTTCGTCCCTCGCGTCCGGAGCCCGCCTTATATCCCTTTGGCGCGCATCAAGCAATCATCCACCTGACCCCGGGTGGAGAGATGACGGTATGCTGGCGAGTTTGCGTCCGTTTCAGCGACGTCGTCGGTGTTTCGTGATCAGATGATCCCGCCCCATTCCCTGCCCAGCCGTGTCCATCCGCAAGTGAGGAAATCGCTCTACCATGAAAAGAGAACGCACCTCGCGAGCTCCGTCCATCGGCGTTTGCTTGGGCGCCAGCTCCCCGAAAAATCCACACAGACACGACACCGCCTGGCTGAATTTCAATGATGTGTCTGATACAAATCCAATATTCTCACCTTTGTCCAACAGTCGGCGTATGGACGCCAAACAAACAGCATAAGATGCAGAGGATCCCATTCAGTCTGAGAGGCTGGGAGAGGCTGGGAGGATATCCGGTCTGCATCAAAAATAATCAAGGGCAAGGGCACGCACTCTATTTTTGTGCCTCTACTATTCTGGGGTCTTCAAGTTCCGAGGTCTGGGAATACTGTCACAGGAACTCTGGGCATGCATATTTGAAACCACGTACCGCTCAAACTGTACTTGACGCCAATTTGGGCTCTTGGCTTAAAAAGATTCATCGATGCTTGAGGCAACTCGTCGATGCAAATCCACTCAAGCAGACCGTGATTCTTCTCAAGCGAAGAAACCCAAATTGCTCATGAGTACCCATCTGCCGCCACGAGGTACCGCGACATCTGTGGCAAGAATCTGGATTCCGGCGACGCTCGACGCGTTTTTCGTGGCGTTTTTCGTGATACCCATCGCCGCTGCACAAAGACTCGGGATCCAATACACAATTGCGCTCTGCTGGGATCGTACGAGGCGACGAGCATGGAAGTAAGAGACAAGGACAAGATCTTCAGCTACCTTGAGGTTCGGAGGAAACGGGAGTCGGAAGAAGCCGGCTCATCACGTGCGTGACGGCGTGGGAATCCAACGTTCGAAACCTGAAGTCCACAACGTGATTGCAACTTGAACTCGGACGTCCACATCTGTGAGTATTTGGATGATTTGAAACCGTTGGTGCGTTTCTGGCTGCCAACTGCTTTGCTTTGCACCGTCCATTGATCGTGCTCTCGCCGATAAGTAAGCCAGAAAAATCAAACTTGAATCAAACTGCATTGAATAAATTAAATGATCGTGCATACGATCGTAACCCAGTCGCGCGCCCCGTAGATGCGCGCGCTGCAAGAGAAAAACTTTGAAAGTAACGTTTGTGCCAAACCCCACGACCGCGCTCACTTTTCAGCAGCACCATTGCTGAGGGGCATCGGGTACGAACAATCTCGACGGCCAAGCCGAAATAAGTACGGGGTATAGTCAGTCCTAGGATCCGCATAGTTGCGGCAGTGGTTCACTACGTTCAATGACCCTCGGTCAGTCGGAAGTTAGGGACTGAGCTGAGACGGATCACCTGAGGGATGTCGCTTGTAATGCAAACGGTTCCAGCACTTCTAGTTTGTGCGTAGGCATACGTCGGAAGATTGCACATGCCGACCTTCTTTGCGAAGAACGCTGGTGCCGTCCCTTCACCATCTTCACGGTCCACCAGCATACACGTGAGACCACTCCCATGGATAGCCAAAGGAATCATCGAGTTGGGCCGGGACACCACGATCACTTCAACATACCTCCTGTTCCTCAGATCGATTAGTTTTCCTGAGAACGAGTGTCGGTTTGGCGGCGCCTCCCATTTTGGGATTAGCTGACGATCTCCTATGATATAATAATCAGTAGTGCTCTTGAAACCAGGGGGCAACCGACAAACCCCACTCAGTGAGGGTGCGCAAGTAGTTGTCTTGATTCCCTAGTGTTTCCCTCAGGGTGCGCAAGTGATCTTCTTGATTCCCTAGTAGTGGTTCCCCCAGGCTACGCCACTGGGCATCGTCAAGGAAAACCCATCCGGTCCTATCCAGGTACATCGTCCCCACAAGCAGATCAAGCCCGCAATAAAGCAACGAGGTGAACCAGTATAGCCTCAGAGCACCGACGGGGTCGAAGTTGTAAAGCAAATAATAGCTGCGGATGATTGCGCCACATACAGCAGTGTATGCCGTTATCCTGAGGCCTTTCATCTCCTCGTTGTTATACAATCCATGAGGATCTCGTTTAAGAGGCTGTGGACGCAGCCCTATCATCTTGTTTCCCATGATGGTCAAAGGCGGGTTGGGTTCCGTCACCGGCGGCACCTTCTCCCCTTTATGCCGTGGCTCGGCGAAAGAGCCGGACACGGGGAAAGCGGTTACGACGGGTTCAAGGCGCTCGCTCCCCGCAACGGGATCAATTGGCTTTCCCAACCAAGACACAGACTCGTCCGCTGGAAGGCTGCATACCGCCGCCAAACTTGCCGCATTGTAAAAACCTTGGTTCAACTCGAGGAGCCACGCCAGATCGTTCCAGCCACTGCTTCCGAGATCTGCAAGGCGCGCACGCCGGGGAAGAAGACCATTCAACGCTTTCCCGAGGAACTGGTGGTCGTGGAAGTTGCTGGCTTCGTCACGCCGAATTGCCTCCACCACCATCGCATGGATTGCGACCTGCCATGTGACTGCCGCCGCATTCACAGAACGCTGGTAAACCGCATGTCTGCGAAGCTGTCAGTCATCCGCGCCGCAAATTAATATCCCAGAACTTACAGATGCCATCTCTTTCCCCTTGCTGCATTCGTCTGCATTGCTTCTCTGAACCTGTGTCCTGTGTAGGTAATTACTTGCGCGTTCACCGAAGCTTCTTGGGGAACTCTCGTCAATTGGAGCACTCGCTGTGCATGCAGGATTTCTGCAAAGGTGAAAAGCCGCTTCCCCCAGGGACACGCAAGGCCAGTGTGGTCGCAGTTCACTTCGTGGCAGAAAACCGCGACCTGCGATGCATTCCCGAATATATCCCGCAGCCGTCCAACTTCGTCTGCGCGCTGCTGGCTGATTTCCGTCCCATCATTTTCCTCGTCGAGGAGGAGGTCGTGGAGGCAGAACTCATCCAACCACACAAATTCTGTGCGATCTGGGGTTCCTTCACGTCTCTCCGCTGTGCAATACAGATCCAAGAGCCGTTCAGCTACTTTCCGACGGTCCCGGAGTTCATATTCTCGATTTGGGGGAGCAGCCTTGGCCGGCCGTTCCTCTTCGGGCAGCAGCAGCAAGGCACTTTTAAAGTCATAGCTCAGCGCGGTGTAGTCGGCATGTGAGGTGTATTCGAATTTGGTTTGGCGGTAATGTTTTCGCTGCCCGTCCTTGATGTCCACCACTAGTATCCAAGTCGGATTGAATCCAGTAACGTCATATTCCGCAGCGCCGCCTCCACGTGGGTTCACAAGAACGGGATCCGGAGCCAGGGAAAATTCGGTCAACCATCCAAACCGGATATAGTTCATGATGTTGGCTGTGGGGATCCGAGGGAAGAACATATACAGTGGCGCCAGCACGAGGATCACTGAGACTCGAAGAACATTGCCTAGCCTATGCAACGCCGCCTACGACCAAGGTCAGCCAATATCATCCTCGACCATCAACTTGAAATCTGAATCACCTCGGGATTCTGACGGAAGAGCCCGCATCCTTCTACACCAGGATCCTCTTTCCAGAGCCGCCATGGACGCATGTTCGAGGACAGTGTGGAAAGCGATCTACGGAGAGCTTCCGCAGCAGGAGCACACCAACCCATGGCGTATGAGCGAAATGCAACCAGGATGAATGCAACCAGGATGACTTTCATGGCAAGAGGAGATAGAGGTGGTGGATTTGTCTCGCCCGTATTTATGGGTGACCGAAGAAGAGTTGAACCAATGCTGTGGGACACGCATCAGCTATTTTCGTTCAGCTGCAAGGAAGCTTTACAGCAATACAATGAAGGAAAAGACTTCTGGGCGTTTGAAAAATGGGGCGACTTGGTGGTTTGACAGATTGGATGATCGAGACTTGACGATTATACTTAGTTCCAGATGAATGTAGGTGACATACATCAGTGCTAATTGTCTTGAGGGTTAAACGCAGGTTCTCGAAGCTGTTGAACGTGGTCGGCAACAAAGATCCTTGACGAAACTTGAGGATATGAATGGGCATGTAGCTGTTGAACCTCTCACGTTCGTCTATCTTCAACCTCGCCGATCAAACTCTCGTACATGCACGTTGCACGTTGCACTTTGGCGCGCTGGAGCCTAACAACTTTCCCCGGATAGTCGCTCTTAGCCTGAGTGGTGGAGTATCGTCCTCAGAAGCGACAGTAACACTCCAGTGCGATCTGGATAATGCGTGAGTAAAATTAACGCGGAGAGACCTGAAAACACGAATGTAGACAACACGACCACAAGTGCAGGACAACTGGAGGGTGGGAATAAGTAGCCTCGTAGTTGAACAGCCAGGGTACTATAATAGTGGATGTCAGACGATGCTGTTCAGGTCAACCACAAATATAGAGAAGGAAGCACCCGGTCGAGACAGGCACTTCAAACGTGGGCACAGACACTGTGCTGTACTGCTGCCATTAACAAAAAGGCAGGCATGGGGTAGAGTTATTAACGAGCGTGATCCAGGTACTTGGCTCTGCAACAAAATCAATCACTCACCCAGAATAGTCTTGTCGTAAGGGTTTGGCGAATGAGCGGCAAGAAGTTTGAAAGATTGATAACGCAGGAAAGCGCCAGAGCCTGACAGACTCCTAAGCAGCCAAAATCGAAGCCTAAGAACATCGACGTCGAAGTGGTTACAATCGTCATGAACGAGACGTGGCGCGGTACGATTGAGGGATACCTACTGTTTCAAATTGTTTGAGAATTTTGTTTGAGAATTTCCTCGCGCCACGGCTGCTGGCTCACCAGAACGATCCGTACACTTCAACGTATCGAAGTCTGGGTTGAAACTTGAGGTCTCGCGGGGTGGAAGTGGTAGACCGTGCCAGCTGGACGGCAGGGAGTGGAGAGCGGTTATTCTGGAGACAATAGATCCGAGTAACAACAACTCGTGGCAACATTTGGCAGAGACACCTAAGGCCTAGGCGTGGAGTTGCGGCGCTCGACGGAAGCGTGGATGAAGGTACAAGTACAAGTGCATCCTGTGAGTAGAATTTTGCTCGGTGGCGGAAATGATTGCACGTGGAGTCTCCGGCGCAGTAAAAATGCGTAGGGCAAGACTTGGGTTGAGTATCTTTTTATCGATAAAATCAGGACGGTATTGCACAGGGGAAAAGGACAGATACGAGGCTGTATCCCTTGGAAAATCCATTTGTACTCATAGTGCTCATGCTCGCACTAGGGATCTAGGAGAGGGCTTTCCACGAAACCGACTGAGACAGTTTCAGTCGCCGCTGTACATCATCGTGAGTGGGACGCCTGCGATTTGCACGAGGAAGGTAAGGAGCACAAAGGAGTGCGGTCTGTACGCGATACACGCACCCTAGTTTTGTGCCTCTACTATTCTAGGGTTTTCCGAGGTCCGTCTCGAGCTGAGAATACCACTGCAGATGAGCTACAAGAACTCTGTGGGCACATTCAAGGCCACGTACCACTTCGATCCTCTACTTCTTTTTTGACGCCATTGTCCCAATGGTGAAGACACTGGCATCGGCTTGAGGAAACTCATCGATGCCAATCCTCTCAAGTACTAAGCCGTGGTTCTTCTCAAGAAAAGAGCCCAAATTGAGTACGCATCGAGATCTGTTGCAATAATCTGGATTCCAGGACGTCTCGACTAGGGCGCTGTTTATAATTCCCCGGGAGTTAAAAACATGTTTACAAACCGGTATTAAAAACAGGGCTGTTTGCAAACGGTTTGTAAACCAGCACCCAAAAATGCGGTTTCGGTCCTGTATAGATAATTTTCAAGCTCCACACCGGAAATTCAACCAGAACTGATCACTCACACCTTGTTCGGCTGGTAGGAATTTGAACGTTGACCTACCATGTCTCACGGGGAGCCTTGTGCGTGAAACCAGCAATCTGATGAGCCGGATATGTAGCCTGAAACTGGTCGGCAGGAGAATTTTGAAGGTGGTTTGTGATTTTGGCTCTCTTCTTCGCTCTTGGTCACTCTAAAATGTTGCTGAAATGCCTCAGACTTCGTTCGATTGGTGCAGAAATTGCCAAGACTTGCCCAGCTGACATAATTGTAAACCGGCCATTTGGCCAAGACCATTTAAAAACCCGTTTATAAACAGGTGTTTATAAACATGTTTACATACCGGGATAATAAACAGCGCCCTAGTCCGACTCTCGACGCGTTTTTCGTGGCGTTTCTCGTGGCGTTTTTCGTGATACTCATCAGAGCTGCATGAACCCGGCTGCACAAACGAGATCCAAGACACACTCGCTCTCTGTTGGCATTGTACGACGCGATGAGCATGGGAGGAAGAGACAAGGGACAACGCCAGGCCAAGCGTGAAAGACACGGTGGTCGGAAGAAGCCGGCACATCACGTGCGTGACGGCGTGGGAAATCAACAAAGCTCCCCGTGATCCGAGTCATTCACCTAACTTTCTTGCAACTTTCACCATCCACCATGAGGGTTGTTGTGCTTCCTCCGTTCTTTAACTCTGCCCATGCAGTACACGTAGCTCGCAGCTGTACACAAGAGGAGCCGATTTTGACGCACGGAGAAAGTGAATACCAAATTGATACCAAATCAATCAAATGGCGGGCCCCAGCCTCTAACTAGCTCTCCAACTCCAACTCCAGCAGTATGAGTTGAATGAACGAAACCACTCCCTGTTTTCTGCCCCGCCGCGACGTCAACCTCTTTGGCTTTCACCTGAAACCTTGCGGACAACTTTGCACACGTATGGATATCACAATTTTCACCCACACAATTCCAGCGGCGGCGGCGCTCCGGCGGACAATATATTGTGCTGGCCCCTCTAATCCTGGTCCTCGTCGGTGCAACTTGGGACAATATTATCGGGATAACTGGGTTGGCTCTTGCTCGACTTACATGACGTCTGTGTTAGTCCTTATTCATCGTCTCTCCTTGTTTGACATCCTCTCGGGAAGGGCACGAAGCCTTTGCAGACGCTTAGGGAGCCAATCCTTATTCTCGACGACTTCGCTCATCGAAACTGTGAGGACCAAGTCTCGTCTTCTCCCCGTTGCTTTGGCGACTTCGGAAGAATTTCTCCTAGCTCCACTTGGACCCCTTCACACACTCCGACGATGGGCAGCCAGCCACAACACCGGTTGCCACCACTGTACACTGTAAGTAAGACTGCTGTAAGCTGGCGGGACGCTGAAAATATCGCATCTTCGTTTATTTCAGACCATCCAACGTGCCGCAAAAAGCTGTGACTCCAGCGCTTATCATCTCTTCCTCTGCCTCGTCCACCACATGCACCCACGCAACATACTTTTGGCACCAATGGACCCTGACGTGGAGAGTGACGCTGCATTCACCGCTGGAGACCCGACTCCCGAGGATGCTAGGCCTGCTTCGTGAGGACCTCTCCCGTCTTATTTATCAGCGGCATGGATCTCATCGGCGCCTGGTCCAGCCATAGCAACGAGATATCCGCAAACACTGAGAGTCTTGGAGCTGTCTCGTGAGTCCTTTTGCCGCCAGCTTTCATCGTCCGCAACTCTCGATGCTTACAGCGCGAATTCAGCTACGGCAGCACCACTATCTTCTCCCATGCTCACCACTTTACCGTGTCCGGGGGCACTTTTACGAACATCACCAACCATAGTAATACTCTCTCGACTGCCGTGCCGGGTAACTTCTAGCACCCGTGGTGGGACAAACTATATAAGAGATATTCGGCAGCTTTCCGGAGGATCCCTCTGGGAGACATATACGTGGAAGACGAAATATGCGTGGAACGACCACCACGGGCACTCGGTCACTCTGTTCGTCGCGTATACACTGCCAGAGTTGAAGGCCGGAAGGCGAAGATGACGGTGGCGATATATCAGGGGACTGGTGCAAAAGAGGTGCGCGGACTTGAATTTTACTTCGGTGGTGGGATATAACGCAATGACGCAGCAGTGTCGGAAGCATATCTCGTACTGTGAAAACTTGCGGTGCGCGCGCGAATCCAGCCTGCTCGCGACTCAAATGAAGCTTTAACAGTCATCCTGGCTTTGTTCAACTTTGGGGGCTAGCCACCACATCTGGGATTCATGCGATGATATTCCACGACGGTGCTGACGTCGCCACCCAATTCCTCACTGGGCTCATCGCTGAACCAGATTTGATACCCTTCCAAGAATTCGTCCATCGCCATAGCGATTCGCCGCTCCTGGTCGCATATATCCATGCCTACTGCGTATGTGCGCTCCACAATTGATTTCTACATATTGAATTTCGCTCAAGGGCAGCGAGTATCAGGTATGAAAATTCGAAAGTGTAAAGCACCTCGCCTGACGTAGAGGCAGCAATCAAGGGACTATTTTTACTCAACCTTTCGAGGGTTCAATCTCGTGAGCTCGGTGTTATATACCCCGTACCTAACGTCCTATGACCGTATCTAGTACCAGTACTACTGCACGCTCTGGATACGCCTCTCCACTGGTCGGCTTTGCGTGGACCCCGTACAAAGCGAAACACTCAACTCTTTCTATGTTGATGCTCTCGATCTCGATCCAGAGTTGAACCCCCCTGCACTGACTTCTCTTAAAGCGCCTGGAGCGGAGTCAATGGTGGTCACCTTTTTGACCTTGGACCAATGTCATCATATATGTCGTCTTCAAGAACGAGTTGCAAGGATCTGCGTTCCCACTTCAGTAATCGTGAATCTAGCTGCAATCATGAGCTGGCCTTCTGGCTCGCAATTGGAGGAACCGGCACGGATTGCATCCATACCTGACGCAGAGATACGTCCCGGTCGTGGTCGTTGGCGCAGCTGGGGGACGCCTGGGGACGTCATGGAGAATGGTTGGATCCGGTATCTATATTTCCTAGACCCCTGCGTGTCGCTCTAAGCTAGTTTCGTTTCCAAGGTACCACTCCAGATATGTACCTCTCCAGATCCATCTCTCCCTGGAGTATGAAATGTTTCGGCACTGGCTTAGCCAAGCAAATCATATCTTCACTCGCCTCCGGATCAAGTCAGCGTTCGAGGGCTATGGCGCGTTTCGCTCAACATTGCGAATACATATTTTTCGCTTAACCCCCTCTCACCAGGTTTTGTGGAAGAAATTACCTTTTCGGTCATAACTTCTGTAGCCACGACAAGTCCTCCCGCACGTTACCTATTTCTCTGCCCAGTGGAAGACCTTCAGATAGGGCCGTCCTCATACTGCTGGCCCGCATGCCCAGCCTATTGGACCTTGGACCCAACGGGGAGTGCCCGCCTCAGCACGGAGGAAGCGGCACGGCTTGGGCTTCCGATGATCAAGTTCGAAACACATATCAGATTCGTGTACTGGGATGCGAACGTATACGCCGGGCTGCGCAAATTTTACCAGGGTAAGGGATTTAACCCAGATAGCCAAGACCTCGCTCGTCATCTGGGTTACGAACTCTATCAAGTCACTGACGATGTAGAGGTTCCGTTCGCTTACGGTGAGCCAATGGCTTCAACCTGATAAATGCTCCTCCTTAACTCTGATGAACAGCGACTGTTGAACATCGGGATTTTTGGTCAGACGATGAGGATTGGAGCCTTGGTTTCGCCCATCATGAGCCAGAGGATTCGCCGGAGAACAATCGTAAATCCGCCAGTGATACCACCTTCATACTGACTCTCAATTATCAGCGAAATGCGAGCATACCCGGGCAGAAGAAGATCCTCACCTAGATGGACATGCACACACCAACGATCATGGTACGAGAAATATGTGGCTCTATGACCCGCCTCATTGGTGCATGTTCAGAACTCCCTGCACACGATTTGCCAGCAGATTACAGAGCCTCTGAGGGATGGGACACACGTCAAGGGCTGCAACCGGTTTCATCGACCTTCACTTGTCTTATGAGCGTTCAGTTGGCGCTGATTCTACTGGCCTGGCTGTCCGCCATGGTGTCTAACGGAGGTCTGTTTCCTTGCGGTCTTGGTGAAATTCACTCAGAATAACTGCAGTGCGCGAATAAAATAAACGGTCCATATGAAACGTTTCTTTTCGAGCGCTAGAAACAGCTTTGTCGCATTGTACATCAAAAGAGGTATTGGCTGTAGATAAGAGACTTGGCTTCTCTTTATATTACAAGTTTTACAATCCAATCGTCCAATCGCTAATTTGGGCGCGTCTCAGTCTCTGCATGTGTTGTAACTCTGTTCCCACATCCTATATTATAGTATTAATGTATGGGCTGTAATACTACCGGAAGTAATCAACTTAGCTCTCTTCCCTCTCCAACCCGTCTGTCCCATATATGATCACCTATCTCCACGCATTCTCTGCTGGGCTTCGCTCATGGCAATTGCTCAGATAGATCGATCGGGGTCGAGCCGGGACTAGTGGACTGAGACTCGACGTCCATGGGGACTTGCGCACCCGTAGGTGGGCCCCCCGGACTCCGGAATGATATTTTCGTGGTTGGGACGCGCACGGAATCTTGCTGAGCTGCGTGCCCAATATACGCACGGGAATTCAATATCTGAGAGAAATGACCGTGAGCCATCGGCGAGTTGGAGATAATATACACACCACCAGCATGCTATTCGAATATAGTTTGGACAGCCAGATGCAGATCCCCAGATGGTAGTTGTTTCCGTCAAAGGCAACATACAGGGATAAATCCGCAACGGCGAACAGTGCACAGACTAGGCCGGTCTCTGCACTCACCTGCGCACAAGGTCAAACTTTAACCAATTATAACACACGCCAGCATAGTGTACGCACTTTGATGATGCGCGAGATTGCGAGGCTGGTTGTCGTTTTGCCAAGTACTGTTTGTCGGGCCTTCATCAGGAAGAATACAGTCCCGAAGACAATGAACAGGTCGGATGCGGCAGACGTTGCAAGCCAGACCTAGTGGGATATGTGAGGAGTGTGTTCCCAGGACTTCCCATGACTGGACGAACTACAGGTGCTTTTACTCGGTCAAACTGCATTACGGAGAATTTGCCTGCGCTGACGATGTTCACCCCGGTCCAAATTCCGGCGCCGAGTTGGACGATTGACAGCTATATTGCCTATCAGTCAAGGCAGTAGGCTGCAGTCAGGGGAACTTGCCGTGGTGATTAAAGCGGGGATGTACAGTGTTTGGCCGATTATCTTGATCCTCCACTAGAACAGCCTTAGTATATGACAGGGTAATGGGAATAAGTGCCTGACGCACCGCAAAAAAAACCTGACCGACGCAGGCAACTTCATAGACGAACAAGATTGTAAGGATAGGGCAGAGACAGTGGTACCTCACTCGCCTATTGAGCCGAGGATGGGAACGCTGAACCAGCCCCAACGAGCCCTATCCAGACTTTGTTCTTTCCCCCAATCAGCTCCGAAGATCACCAGAGTGTCATGACTGTCCGCCAGCGTTTGCAAAATTTCGACGATGCATGCGAAGACGACGAGAACTTTCGTGAGCGTTCGGTCCTTGGGAAACGCTAGGAAGTACAAGTCTACGTACGAGGATGTCAGCTTTTTAAGTCTGGAGCAGTCTTAGCGCTGGAACGTATACGTACAGACTTGTACGGCGAGCACCCCAGATAATGACCAGTTGATAACTGTGCCTACGAACTGATAGACCATGATTGAACCGCGAAGTCGACTCGGAGACTGAGCGAATAGGCGTACCAGCGGAATTGTCCTGAGAGCGATGTGAGTTCAAACTACGGTACACAGAAAACGATGTTCACTCACAGCTTTCCGACTTGGGACATGGTTGAATGATCCTGGGTTATTGGTGCCGACGCCGGTGGGTAGCCAGGGCTTTATATGGCCAGATAATTTTGAATCGTTAAAAATACAATGTCTCCGAAATGGCAGCAATCAACTTCGCCTTCGTGGCACTGCATCTCCTTGCAGATCGGGTATGGGCGAAGAAGGGATCAACAGTCAACAGGGCGGAAGATCAGCATTCTCAGACAGTTGACGTACTGGTTGAATTCCGACCTCTGAAACCTCTGAAAACGTCCCAACGCGAGGACGCCTCCCTTGCTGGATTTACCGCGAGCATGAAAATATATATTTTTTTCGTCATGTTTCAGATCCCTGGATGGTGTGGTGTACTTGCTCCACGGAGAGCTGTCGAGCTGTCATTCGGTGCTTTCCGAGCCCGACCCCCACGGTATTGGGAGGCAACATGGGTGTTAAATGCGAAGGGCGACGTTTGGAGGGCGACGCTTGGAGTCAACGCCGCGATGGCGTCCCAGTGGCGCATGTCCCAGCACCAATCGTGAGATTGGTCCCAAAAAAAATAAGAACCACCGCCGCATCGACTTTGCTTCTAACTTCATTGTGAGCGCCGTTGCTCCCACTGATTCCGGTGTCATCACCTACCCGCCTCCATCGTGCGTACACGCTCCACCATTAAATTGTGGAGAGATTGCCATTGAGACATGTGAATGGCAGTGTTCAAAATTTACCGCGCCAACCCTGCCGCGGCGAACTATTCCACCCTCTCGGGCATTGGTCGAACAGGCATATAAATACAGTCCGGGATACAAACCGGCGTCACCGAGTCTGTACCGCTTTGACATTTGGCTTAGTTCCATGGGCAACCTGAAATTCATGGATGATAGCGTAGAGCTGTGGTGCTAGCTTCAGTATAGATAAGTATTGACCCACACCCAGATCAAAAGAAAAGATATACACAATCGATACCGAATCGGCGTCAAGCGCGAATCTGCGTTGAAATCGAATCAATTTTCCAACGGTGTGAAGGCCTGGATATTTGTGAAGCAAATGGCTAGAGTCGGAGTCGCAGCTTTTGGTCCGAAGAGAATCTGGACCCAGTAGGACTGGGAAGGCAGACAATCAAGGTAAAAGAACTCGTGAATCGGACCCAAATCGAACAGGCGACTTCCCCGATATACACAGGGGAGTGGGTCCTTTTGCACCTTCAATGAGGGTATATATACATATATACAAGGTTTACAAAGATTCGCTTGAGTCTGGAACCACAATCGACGTAGATCGAAACTTACACAGATACAACTCAGTCCACCAGTTTGCCTAAATCGCCTCCTGCTTTTTCTTTGCGATCCAACCCTCAACAGTCGTGACCTCGTTGGCGAACAAGGGCCAAATGAGGGTAGCAGCGGCTTCCTTAGCTTCGTTGGTGAAGCCTGCCGTGGCGTCAGTGCTATCACAACGGTCAAAACGCGACGAAATATGGGAGAAAAAAGGGCGCACAGCATCGTAACGTGGTACTGGCTGCAGTTTCGAAGCCGTCAGATGGACAATGAATAAAAAGGTAACAAAACACGAACAGCTCATAAGCGTATCTTGCAGTCGACTCAAGGCAGGTGTTGGCCACAAGACCCGCGAAGACAATTTTCTTGATCTCGCGCTGCTGGAGTTGGAAATCCAGGTCTGTATTGGCAAAAGAACTAAAACAAGTGTAAACCTCTCTGTGCAAGAATCACATCAGACACAAGACACGCACCTACTGTTCCAGTGTTTGCTGACCACCACATCGCCGTTGGCGAAATCCGGCTCGAGCCCTTCGTAGATTTGTGCTCCCCAGCTGCCTTCTTCGAAGACCTTTCTGTCGCGGAGCGCCGTCTGCGACGCCGTCATGTGCCGCCAGTCGTCGTACTGGCCGGCATGGAACTGCTGGTGCAGCCCATAGTAAACGGGAATCTTCTGCGCGCGCGCGTAGGCAAGCAGAGTCTTGATGTTCGCGATAGTGTCGGTCTTGGCGAGCGAGTCCGCGAGGCGGGGCGTCACCTTGCCGTCGGGATGCAGGAAGTCGTTGTAGGGATCGATGAGGACGATGGCAGTGTCTTTGTATGAAGCCATTTTGCTGTTACTGTGGAACTTGAAGTTATTGACTTGCTGCTCGACGCTGCCCGATCTTTATACGGCCGAGAAGCCTCGGGCATCCCCGGGCTCGGTCATCGGAAGTCTGCATCCGGTTGTGGTGGATTATTCACCATCCCGAGTAAAATGGGTACCGTCGCCCTCTGTCGCCGAGCGCAAGAACTCATATAAGTAAGCAGCATGAGTTCAGATGAGTTCGCGGAGACCGTTCATTTTGTAAGCGGCTGTCGGACAGCTGAACAACTGCCCACTGCAGCGTGTGGCGTGTGTGGTGTTCACCGTGATCACGTATCCACAAGGCGGCGTACCTCGGGCGTACCAAAATTGTCTTCCGAGATGGGCTACCAGCAGGGGATGAAGAGTACATGTTTGCGGAGAAGAGCAGGAGCGGGAAAAGCCGGAAGGCACGTGGCAGTGATCGCATCACAGCCTGAATTAGCCGGCCTGAACGTCTTGGCGCTTTCCACTCACTTGCTTTCCACCATGCCACTGGCCACAATCTTGACTCAAGCCACGTACCAAAGCCGTGCAATTGCAAACTTCATATAAGCGCACAGATCCAATGATTAGCCGTGGTCCGTGAAGTGGATCGTACTGATTCGTACACCCGCTGGATTTTGGAAAGTCAAGACGAGAAACTTAACTCTTGAGTGTGGACAATCGGGCAAATCCAACTTTCCATACAGATGGATTACATCCGGCTCACGGTCTGTGCTCTCTGACCATCTTCCTCAAGTTTTGGCGCTGTCACTCCAAGTTCCCATCCACAACTTCCGTCGTTCTGAATGTCGACGCTGTCCACGGCCCCCGTGCGGACAGCTCTCTGACACATAGCTGGATGAGCAGTGACCAGCTTTCATCAGTGTTCGGCACTCAGCAATCCCGGATTTAGTTCATTTGGTGTACCTTGGCCTCACTGAGATGTGCTGAACAACGATACGCGCCCGTTTCGTACGTCGCCTGCACACTGTAATACTGATATCAATTTAATAGCGCTGAGAAAGCTTGAATGCCCATCTACATTAGGTATGTCGCCACATAGTCAAAATCCCGATTGGGATACAAGATCGAGGAAATGCTTATAGGTTGCGCCGCCGCCGGCAACGGAATTCGATGCCAAATGGTCTGGCGTTACATCGTTCCTGCCTCCATCGCATTTATGTTCCAGGACTATAAAGCGACACGCCGTCTCAACTAGGACTCTCCATACCGAGCGCAATGACTCTGCTTTGTAAGTAGCCTCTTCTCAGGCTTCATCGACTGACATGGTCTGACTATTTGCTAAAGATCTTGGTATTCTGTTTTCCCAGGTCTTCAACAGCTTCGCACCTGCTTTTGCTGGTACGTCACCAACTGTATGGTCTGCGCGTCAAACCCCTGATTATTCACAGAAGGCAGTCCGACCAGCGTTGCAGAACGGGATACTACTTCCGCGCTCAATTTCGCAGCTTCGAAATGGATTTGGACGTCGACCGCTAAGGCCAACGCATTCGTCGCTTTCCGCAAAGACTTCACACCCCCTCTTGGAAAGTCCCTCATAGGTGCAGAAATCATCGTCACCGCCGACAGCGTCCTAAATTTCTACGTCAACGGTGACTACATTGGGTCCGGAACACCCGTTCACCGGTACGGTTTTGCCCACCGCTTCTGTGTCGATCTGCCCCCCAGTTATAATGTCTTCTCGGCAAATGCGTCCACTGTATCCACCGCAGGCGGCCTCCTCGCCACCATCCTCCTCACCTACTCGGACGGCAGTACAGACACTCTCGTGACTGACAGTTCCTGGCGCGTGAACAGCGGACTTCCTCTTGGCTTCGAGCAATTTTCCAACCGTCGAGCTTCGACTTGCGAGGGCGAGGAGTGGTTGGTGTTATTCTCCGAGCGTAATTGCTGCAGCTTCACGACATGGCAAATGTTCCAAGAACTCAATCCTTTACCTTTTCCCCTCCTGAGGCTTTTCCAGGAAGTTGACTTCATTGACTTGCCAGACGGAACATTCCGTGCCGCGTGCCGGCTGACGTGGCAAGCCGGCAAGCACGAAACCATGTCTGTCTCCGACTCTCCGTCTGTTGCGGCCATACGGTCGACTTGGACTGGCGATTCAGCATCGATGGTACGACGACAGTCCGGATGAAAACGAAGGAGCGGAAAAAGGCCAAAAAAAAAAAAAAATCAACTTCAACAAACGAATAGTTCGGCAGATTACACGGTCCGCAGAGGTCAGGCGCATGACAATTTCCTGCCGCCTGCCGTCTATTCAATGTGAAGTTACGCGTACGCCTGGCGTATACCAAGTAATACTGATGACGGCCATTACCAAGAGCACGCAGAGCCCGAGTTCTTCGGGAAACGCTGGTGTTTAAAGATTTTGAACCTCTCACTATCACAATCATCGCAATATACAAAACATGGCTACCCCGCACCCAAACTTCCTCTTGGACAGCCGCACACTAATAATCGGCGGCTCGTCTGGGCTCGGCTTCGCAGTAGCCTCCGGCGCACTCTCCAGTGGGGCCAAAGTCCACATCACCTCCGTCACGCCCGAGAAGCTCACATCGAAACTCGCGCAGCTCAAATCCCTCTACCCAAACGCCCAGGTCACAGGGACCGCCGCCGACTTTTCCGACACCGAAACCCTCGAAGCCAATCTGCAGCGCATCCTCGACGCGGCGGTGCAGGCTACCGGCGGCCCGCTCGACCACATCCTCTACACCGCGGGCGAGGGCGTGGCCCGGCCGTCACTGGCAGAGACGACGGCCCAAATGGCGCTCGCGCCATTCACCGTGCGTTACCTCGGGCCGCTGCTCGTCGCGAAGCTCATCGCCGCCCACGCAGGGCGCTACCTCACGCCAGCGGCGGCCTCCAGCATCACGCTCACGTCGGGAATATCCGCGCATCGCCCGATGAGCGGCATCGCCGCCATCGTGGGCATCGCGGGCGCCATCGAGGTGCTCGCGCGTGCGCTCGCAGTCGAGCTCGCACCGATCCGCGCGAATGTGGTGATCCCCGGCGCGGTGGAGACGGAGTTATTGAACACGTTGACGGGTGGGCACACTGAGATCTTCAAAAAGATGAGTTTGACGAATGAGGTGGGAACGCCGGAGGGTGCGGCGGAGGCGTATTTGTTTTGTATGCGCTCGGCGCTTGCGACGGGGCAGGGATTTAAAATCGACAATGGGCAGTCGTTGGCTTAGACGGCTTTCCAGTGTCCTGTTTACACATCCGTTACTAGTAACTGTGGAATTTGCTCGGATAGAAAATTTGAACGAAGAAACGCAGGACCCTGAGAATTGCCGTCCACATAGACGGGTATGAGAACCAGATGCAATGTACGTTGATGTAGGGGAATGGAAAATTAGCGAGACACGTCGGAGATTTGGAACAAGAAAAAGAGAGCGGAATACATGTAAAACTTTTGGGTTGTCAATGTTCTCCCGCGTCCCTTGCAATTCTTCTTCGGGCCGTTCAGATTTGAACTACGGTTCAGGTTGAGATTGGTCAACGCGTGCGGCGGCGTGCGCATCAGCACCCGGGTCCAGATCGGGTCAGACCGGATCACACTAAAGCGCCCACCTCCCGACCACTACTATCCGTCCCGATGGGTCTGATAATTCCCGTTGGGTCTGATAATCTTTTTTCTCGGGCTCCTGTGCCTTGTTTTCGCTCCGGTTTTTTACGGGATACAATTGTATAGTAGTACTCTACACTTTGGCAAAAAATCTAAGGTATTGAGGCTGAGGAACCTATTGAAAACCAATTGCCGATCCATCAACTCGACGATGTTTGTGTAAGTTTTGTGTAACGAACCTTTCTCTGTCTTGACCATTCACCGTGAGGCCCCAAGAAAATCTGAGGCACATATTTCATACTATATGAACACTTCTGTCTCCTCACATTTTTATGCAGGGCATTTATTATAGTGTTCTGGAGTGGGGACACCTGTTGTCACGACCCGTCACAACGGTCACACCGAGATTGAAACTCCCCAGAACACCACAATGAATTCCCGGAAAAAGAATGTGAAGGGGTAGAAGTGTATGTATAGTATGGAATACGCGCCCCAATTTTTCTTGGGGCCTCACGGCGAATGGTAAAGACAGAGAAAGGTTCTTTACACAAACATTACACAAACATCATCGAGTTGATGGATCGGCAATTACTTTTCAATATGTTCCTCTCTCTCAACCCCTTAGTATTTTTGCAAAGGTGTAGAGTACTACCATACAATGGTATCCCGTAGAAAACCGAAGGGAAAGCGAGGCTAAGGAGCCCAAGAAAAAAGATTATCAGACCCAACGGGAATTATCAGACCCATCGGGACGGATAGTACCACCAAACAACCACGAAATCTTGCGCGAGCGACTACGCTAACTCAAGGGGCAGTTGCACTGGACCGTCAGTGTCTTTCTGTGCAACGTTTGGCTCGGACCTAACCACTTCGCTGCCTGTGGGGCGAGAGGATCATAATCGATTGCGCAGTGGGCGGCTACTTTAGTTCTCGCTGCTGCGGCGCAGTTGGGATGGCCCAAAACAGACCGAAGCCTGTTGTGCAGCTGTTGAGCGACTGACCAAATGCCGCTCGCATATCCCGCCAAGCGCAACTGAACGATCATTATCAGGCGTCTATAAAAGGTGGCAGCTTTGTCCAGTGTGACCTTCAAGATGCGCTCGCTCTCCACTGTATTTCTACTGTCTGCTCTCTTTCTCTGTCCGGCTCATGCACAGGCCGGGACGTTCCTGTGGGAAAAAGCGAGTAAATAACTTATGCCCTCTTGAACCTATCTCACTCACCTCTTTGAACAGCTAACGCCGAGCCAAGATTTGGAGTGGGTGGAGTGCTATTCGACCTTTCAGTGCGCGCGTTTGGAGGTGGGAGTCTCTTTTTTTGGGGAAATAAATTCACCAAACACTTTATTCAGGTCCCGCTCGACTATTCCGATTCAACTGTCGGCACCGCCGCTGTCGCGATTATCCGCCTACCAGCCAATTCCTCCCAAGCCGAATATCGAGGCCCGATATTATTCAACCCCGGCGGACCCGGTGGAAGCGGTGTCGATGTCTTGGTTTCTGCAGGCTCGGGCCTTCAGGCCATTCTTGCTGACTCCAGGTACGACGTCGTCAGTTTTGATCCCAGAGGTGAGCCAGCCTGAATTTAGTGTCCCCGTTTCGAGCTGATTCACGGTGCCAGGCGTCCAGTACTCCACTCCTCAAGCATCGGTCTTCGCAACTGCCGCCGAAAGGGCCCTGTGGAATGCCGGTTCGCTGCCGCTCTCACTGAGTGCCTCCTCAAACGCGATCCCACAGGCGTGGGGGCGGGCCCATCTTTTTGGCAGTCTCGCCGCCCAGCGTGATGAATCGCAGATCTTGAAATATATAACGACAGACAATGTTGCCCGCGACATGTTGCTGATTACGCAAAAAATGGGTTTCGAAAAGCTGAAGTACTATGGGGTGTCGTGGGTATCCTTCGTTGCGTATCGCGTGAGACGTTTAACTGTCCCAACTGTCAAAATAGATACGGATCTCTCCTCGGTGCAATGTTCGCAGCCATGTTTCCAGTGAGTTTCCCTCTCTACTATCACGAATGCTATTTGATGAATCTCTTTACAGGATAAGGTAGACCGGATAATCATCGACGGTGCGCTACAATGTCGATGATGGAAGACGGGGGTTTCTCATTGACATTTGCTTAGGCGTACTGGATGTTGAGGCATGGCTTCATGGTAAGTCAAATATCTCGGTTTGATTTAACCCCCGCAGCCAATTTCGCTTTTTTAGCAAATCTAACCATCGAGGCCACCGATACCGATAAAGTGCTGCAAAGCTTTTTCGACGGCTGTGTAGCTGCAGGCCCCGATCTCTGTGCCTTCTACGAGCATACCGCCGCTGAGATCGCCCACAAACTTGCCACGCTGACAGAGTCAATCCGCGCGCAGCCTGTCCCGGTCATCACTCCCACGGCGTACGGACTCGTCGACTACTCCCTCCTCCGGCAAGCAATCTTCAGCTCGCTCTACGATCCTTACAACCAGTTCCCGACCCTCGCACACGGCCTCGCCGCGCTCGAAAGGGGGGATGGCACCGCCATGTACGCCACGCAGGCAAGGCCGCCGTTCGAATGCAACTGCACCGGCACGGCGTGCCCCCTGAACGATGACTCCGTTGTCGCCATCGAATGCGGCGATGCGGTGAATGTGACGGACTCGATAGGCGAAGTAACCGAGTTCTACGAGAATGCGGTGAAGACGTCCCAATTCGTGGAGTTCTTCCATCAGTAAAACAACACATTCGTCTTTGGCATCTTACGTCTTTGAACTGCATCTTTGGGGATCTTTGTCTTGGGTAACACATCTTTCGTCTTTGAAGAGGCATCTTTCGACGTCTTTTGTCTTGTGACGAACATCTTACATCTTTGGGCATAGTGTCTTGGGACAGTTCGGTATTTAATCGACCAGATGTTCGAATTTGACCGAAATGAAGAGTAACATTTGGTTAGTATAGTCCAGTTGAAATGCGACATGATTTGGACTTGCCAACACTTGCCAATGAGCGAGAGGTCCAGGAGAGTGGGCACCAGTTTGGGAGAGAAAATGGATTATCATTGAAGCCCTGTAATGAAATCATCCTGGGGTGATATGCGATGTGCCCCGCCCGCATGGTCCATAACGAAGCGTCGGGAAACAAGTGGTTTAAAGCTTTCGGTTGTATAGCGAGACAATCAATCGCGAATCACCAAGTCATTCAAACTCCGCTCGGGTCCGTGCGCATCATGATCCCATCAAATGGTTGACCGTTGACGTGGCGCCATCTCTTGCTCTTTCCCCCCATCTCCTGGCGCCTCCTGCCTTTCCTCCCCCTTGTGTTTTGTCACCGGCGCCCTTGCTTGTGGTCCTCTTTACATCAACAATTCTCCCCTCGTATTCATCAAGTCCCCAAGACTCCCACCTGCGGAACAATACTGCTCAAGCCGCACTCAAAAGCTGTCGTAACTGGGTCTTCCTTCCTACCGTCGTCCTCAAGCTCTGCGCAGCCGCAAGTCATCGGAGCCACTTCCCCCAAACTTCAAGGGTCGTCCATCTCTTTATCGATACCTTGGCTTCGTCACCGGCTGCCAAATCGGCGTGCGGCTATCATACATTTCGCGGGCCTAGGGAGCTGAGCACTCTTCCTCAAGTTTCCTGCGGACTGAAGGTTCACTTCCTCTCTCCCGGCTCCTCCTTCTGATCCTACTGCACTCCTACCACCTTCGTGCCCATGCGTTCATCTGGTCATGCGCACGAGTCGGAGCTTCGTCTATGAAGCTCGACTCCAACTTCCCCTGTAACCACCGCTGGCTGGAGGTTTACCTGCCGCTCATGCGGTCCCGCCCAAAGCACGCCGCGTGTTTACTCGTTCAAGGTGCGTGCGTCACTCGTGCACCTTTGATTCCGTATCTCAATCCTCCACTTCGCAGTCTTGCGTGCCCGCGGCGTCACTGAAGTCTCAACACACAAGACTAGCGCAATCCAACTCCGTGTGTTGTGTTGTTTAGATGTACAGCAGTCTGAGATGTATTGTAATTCAGAAATATATGTTATTTCATGTTCTTTCGTGAAATCTTTGGTACCTCTTTCAAGGATTTGAATGGTCTTTGAGGTCGTCTTGGGAAAGACGCAGGCCGTCTTTCGCGTCTTGGGAAAGATGCACATCTTTCCCAAGAAATTTGAATCTACTTTCCAAAGACGCGACGTCTTTGGCTTATTTTCGTCTTTCGCGTCTTTCACGTCTTTCCAAAGATGCGAAAGACGCCAAAGACGAATGTGTTGTTTTACTGATGTCATGGGCTCGGATCGAGTTTCCTGCGCGTACGTTCTAGTGTTCGCCTCGATAATCTGTGATGCTTATTATTTTGTGCAGTGGATGGCAAGTTTATCGGGATGATCGGTTCTTGGGTCCTGTTGCTGCGAATACGAGTTTCCCCCTTCTCCTCGTTTCGAACACGGCCGGTAAGTCCGCATTTAGCTCTTTGCTTATGGCTGATTACTGATTTCTCCTGCCATAGACCCAGTTACACCCAAGGCTGCGTAAGTGCCCATCTACTCATATGTGTAATCATGAATGCTGAATCAATGCCCTTATACCAGAGCACTTAAGACTCAAGCAGGATTCCCCGGATCCGTACTGCTGACGCAAGATTCACCCGGGGTACGCAATCAAATCTTCGTCTCACGCATGTACCTCAGCTGAGGATAAACACCCGCAGCATACGTCCCTCAGCGTTCCCTCGCTCTGTACCTCCGGCTATTTCCGGGCGTATATGGTCAACGGTACCCTTCCACTGCCAGGGACTGTTTGCCCTGTTGACGGAAGGTTGTTCGAGCCCCCGGCGAATTCAACGGCGAAACGGACCGCCCTGGATGTGGCCGATGAAGATGAACGAAGGCTGGTGGCGCTGAAGGTTCTTGGTGATTCTGTGCGGCCGATTATGCGAAGGATGAGGCGTGGAAATTAGATCGTCACAATTGGTATGAAGCTTATAAGTTGCCTGGATGAATACATGCACTCAACTTCAATACCAGCTCGATACTAACCCCGTCTGCTGGTACACGAAGGTTTCTTTGAACTTCTCGCCCCGAATATCCACCTTCTCGCCCCAGATATTAATAAAGTGCTCCACCGGCACGCGCCGCAGCCGATAAGTGTGGATGCCCGCTTGCACTACCGGCGGGCATGGCACCTCAGATATGAAGTTTTGAATTGCGCTTTCAATGGCAATGTTGACTGCAGTGATGTGATTAATCCGCCCATTCCCACACCAAGCGCCGCGATTGCGCTCCGTTTCCGCGGCCAGGATTACGAGATTACGCAGGACGGGGAGGGTTGCAACAGTTGTCAGGAGGTCTGTCTGCCAAGGTAAAATTATTACTGCGATTCAACGTTCAACTTAATGTGTCTGCGTACCACGATAGTGTCGATTTCATCCTGGTCGGCCTCCACCTGCTGCCCAAAGTGGATTATCGCCGCCCCGTTAACCCACTCGAGCCGATCTTCCTCGGGGGGCTGGATTGTCTTCAAATCCCCCGCATTTACGCTGACCTCGAGGGCAGTGAGGGCACGCAATACGGTGAATCGTGCTGCGTTGTGTGACCCAAAGCTCCACCGGCTCTCGTACACGGCGGGGCAGGACAACGCGAGGAGCGACGACGTGTGTGGTACAAGTGCGGTCTCGTAAAACGCGTCCGCAAGCTGGTCGGACGCGTCACGGCTTCCGTCGTCCGGTATCAATGTCAATCTTTGAAGCCCCGCGTACGAGGCAAGGTACGTGAAGAACGCGGGTGTTATCACGCTCGTGGTGATCTCGGTGAGGTGGATTCCTCCGGCGCCTAGGACAGTCCACAGCTTGGCCCACCGCATCGAGCCGTCAAGGTGGAGAGTGGTGAGCTTCGATGTGATCCGTCGGGATATTTCCTGGAGGATGGGTGGCGCCGCGGGCTCTCCACCATGGCCTGGGAGCCACCCGGGCCCAAGATGTCGCGGAACGCGGTTTTCGATCTTTACTTTCTTCACGCCCGACAATACGGGCAAAGAAAGGTCAACCATGCCATGTATCACCAAGCGAAGCTCGTCAAGTCCGTGTAATGCGTTCAAAAGGGTACAAATAGTCATTCGCTCCCATTCAGGATTGGTCTGCTTGATTTCCCACCTGACAATAGTTTAGTGAGTACTGTTCGGCCACACATCAATATTTTTACTCCACGGTGCGGATATTCCGTAAGGCCCCCAGAGCGGCTTGGAGCGCCTGGATCCGCGCCTCCGAAACGTCAAATTCGAGGGCTTGCTCAGCGCTACCGTCCAGACCGGCAAATGCGATGCAGATACACAGTGTGTGGGTGTAGGCAGACCATCCAGTTTCTCCTCTCGCGATGGCAGTCAGAAGTTCGAGTCCAGCTCCAGTTCGTACTTTCTGAGTGGTCAAGACCAGAGAAGAGAAAAAGAGGTGTTCCACGGCGCCACCGATGACCTTGCATACTGCCCGCAAGTTAGCGCGATCTTTCTGGATAAGCTGTGAAGAGTCGCAAGTTATGACTGCACAAAAGTAGGTGGGGCGTGCGGACCTTGCTTCCAATTTCTCCCAGAAGCTCAACAGATAAATCGAGAATCATGAGGGAGTTGTTGAGGATTGGTTTGAAAGATGCAGTCAAGCTAGGTGAGGGCGGAAAGGTGGGAGGCAAGAGTACTTCACAGCACTTGACTGGGAAGAGCCACGCAACGGGCAGTGTATGAGGCAACAGCCGCAGGACTATTTCCTCCCACAAGCGTGAGTTTATCTGCCCAAGATATATCTGGAATGAATAGAGCAATGGAGCCAATCGAAATCTAATTCTGGACGGTACTCATCTTCTCAGAAACTTGAATAATGTACAGGTTGAAGACAATTTTCTGGTTACCCGCACAGGAACCGGCGAAACTAGGGGTTTTTCAGATCTGGCTGTTGCTCGTGCAGCTGGGAAACAAAATCCTGATGCCGCACCAAGAATCTAAACGCGGGTCGTCGCCGCGTCGTGGCACTCGATGCTTACCAAGTTAACCCAGAGTACGGATCCCGATTGCCCGGAACAGCAAGACAGCGCTGGTATCAGAATCGATTTGACTCAGAGCGATAAGCCAGTTGCAAGGTTTTCCAGTTGAGGTTGTGGACACGTTAGATTTGGTGTTTTTTTGGCACTAGCGTGGCCTACCGCCCGACCATACTATGGACAAGGCGCTTGCGCTGACTGGCTGAAGCAGTGTTCGTACCAGGCAGTGTACAAAGACACGGCTGTGCCGACCCCGGCGCTGGTCACGAAGCTCGGCGCGAAGTTGGGGACGATGGACGACCTCACCCCGTTTCACTTGATTTTGGTCCAGTTCAGCCACGTGCTGAGTCAGGTAAATGTATACAGAGAAACCAACAATAGCATTCGGTGGAAATCGCATTTGCGATGAATTGAGGCCTGGTAGATCGACAATTCAGTCCTAGCGAAGGTCGCGGTCCGTTTCGTGCAACGCAAGTCTAAGTACATCTGTTATCTGACCATGAAGATCCTCTGCCAAATATCAGTGTTCTGCAATGGCGGAAATTAACGGACTCACTAGACCGCGCAACTGCAGCGAGGTATTCCGCATATGTGCAGGTCATCTCAGTATCCAAGGTTTCCCGGCGCGCAGCCTAAATACCGTTTCCGGGATTGTACGAGTTTTTGAAACAAAACACACCTGCGCTTCCTCCCCTTCCGGTATCGGCATCGATTCGATAAGATATTCTACCTGCTTCGCCTTGACAATCAGATCCGTGACGAGCTCTTTTTTGTTTCCTAGGCCAAAACCCGTCACTCGCGTTCATCGCAGGGGCGGACAATTACCGTCAAAAACATCTGACGCGTCAACCTTCTCCGGATGCCGCTGCTTCGTTATCGGGACTGCCGTGCTCACTTGCATGAAATCTGCGCGCGAGGTGAGGTATGCGAGGGTGCTGCCCATGATGGTGAGGAGCTGCTGGATAGAATCCTGGACCTGGGTAATGCGATCCGTGTGTGACAGCTGTTCATCGAGCATATTCGTTTGCATTGCGGAAGGCTCAAGGAAGGCTCAACACTCATTGACTGAGATCGAGATGGAAATTAGGGACGAGCTGATTGGGTTTGGCATTGCTTGCGCTCGAAGGCATCGCCTAACAATCGCGGTGTCGTGACTTGTCGAGTTAAATTACAAAATTCGATGGCACGGAAAGTCAGCGTAAGATAGCGGAAGGAGTACCTATTTCGATTGAGGGAAGACATCCTCGGCGCCTGGGAGTCTAATTTGGCAGTGGCCAGTTACTACTTAGTACTTACTTACTAACTTGAAGATTCAAGAACAACTGAGTCCTTATGAAACGATCCTGAAAGCGGGAGAACAACAAGGATTGTTATGATCCCCAGGACACCGGGATACGCCACATCCTATGTACCCGGAGATAGTGCGGCGACGAATGAACTAGGATAAGACTTGCTCGCGGCCAGGCCCGTAGTTTCATTATTTAAGTATTCGATTACTCGTCTGAAGCTAGTTCACGCACCCGTTAGGTCTGACATATCCTCGCTGTAAATTTTCATATCGGCCAGTTGTTCTGTTCAAAAATTTGAACTCCCGCACACTCGATTTACTGTCGGAACCGCATATCTGTAGACAGCTAGCTCATACTAACTTTTAAACATCAGCGGCGATGACGGAACAGAGAGCCATAATACCACCGTCACGTCAGCCAGGAGGGACATACACAGCTTGTCATGGGGCGAGCTACTTTCTCTATACACCATGCGATGATAATCCGTTCATGTTTTCCCTTCCTCGGGCTGCCGCCGGCTTTGGTGGGTAATACCCGCTGCAAGATGAAAACACAAACCTTATATGGACCCAATGTATACCATAAAATGCGTCCCCGTCGTGCTGGAAATACTTTGATATCTGTCAATCATATAGCCATCTTCAAGTTGATACGGGATGCGACGATGATACGCCTCCATTTTTACGTATACGAACGATGCGGTTATAAAGAGGATCGTGACGGTACGAAGCTTACATCGGACCATGTCGCTGCCAACCGCCTCTGTTGACCCTCAGGCGATCATCGAGACGTTTGCCCTGGCCATACGTCCTGCGATTGCCTTCATCCTCATCACGACAATATTGGGCACGATTCTGGTCCCCCTCCTGTTTCTTCTATTCGCACTGTCATCTCCAGGAAGCCGGCGGAAACCAATATTTATTCTTAACGTGATAGCTGTCTCCCTAGGACTCATCACCACCGGAGTTTCCCTCCACTTCCAGATACACAGTATCTTCGCACCCTTCAGCACCATTAACGTCGTGGAAAGTGAATATTTTTGTCTTCCTCTCATCACCGATTTAATAGCGCCCACAGATCTCATTTATGTTTACCTCGACGTTTGGCTGCCCTGGTTCTCAGAAGCCGTCCTCCTGCTACGCGTCGCGATCGTCTTCCCTCAGCACAGGTTACTTGCCTTACTAGCGTTCCCAATCGTGATCAAGGCGGGCCGTGTGGCGACGAACATATTGTATTGTGTAACGTGGACAAGGCTGCTACTCAACGGCGCTGGTAGCCAGTATTCTGTGCTTGCGGAATTCCCAAAGCCGATATTCAAGGCTGCATTTTTCCTGGAGCTCGCCGACAACAGGTATGCCAGATTCACCCAATCTTGCAGGTTGTTTCTGACAGAGTATGAAAAGCTATGTGTCGTTTCTCTTTCTGTGGAGGCTTGGTTGGCACCGCAAATCACAATCCCTCTTCGGAAGCTCCAGAACTGAGCGCGTTACTTGGTCGCACTCAAAAGGTTAGCGTGAGCCCTTGCACGCGTTTGAGTTGTGCTAATCTCTAAATTCAACCAGGCACACCGTCGTACTCAGAGAAGTTGCAGACATTATTCTGGATCGCGAGTACCAATTTTGTATTCCCTCGTGCGCATTATTTTTTCTCCGCTCTCAGTACTTCAGCACACTAACGAGTTGCAGTGATCTTCCTCCTCGTCGAGATAATCATGATATTTGCTGGAACGGAGACGGTGATTTATGCTGGTGTGGATAATGTGCGGACATACGTTACGATTATAGCTACAACGTTCGCGACGGGTACGACTCAACTCTTCTGTTCCGAACCTGTCTCTTGGCTTACTCCAATTTCCTTCAGTTTGGTCCTCCACTACATCTTTCAAAGAAGCCATCGCCCAGGACCAACACCAGGCAAATCCGCCAAAGTCGATGGTCTTTCGTATGGGCGCGACAATGCCAACGACGGCATCTGATGAGGAGTCAGTGCTACCTGTGCGCACTGAGAGAAGTGGCGAAAATGTTAAACCAGAGAGCAATTGGTGATGTGAGAGGGAAAAAACCCCGTGAATCGGGCTGGAATTTTTACGAGCTAGGATCGTATCTCCTGTATTATCTATGTAAACCTCATCTGTACCGCAAGTGCATCCTTCAATTTGGTCGAGGGGAAATCACCAGCTGGATAGACTGTGTGCAATCGAAGATCGATTCTTTTGCAGCCGTCTCTCGATCTGCGCCTCCGAAAGGTCAAATTTGTGGGCTTGCTGAGTCCCAGAGCTCTGGACGGGCAAGGAAACACGGATACGCAGTGTGTGGGTGTATTGAGACCATCCAGTCTGACGTCCTGACTCGAACCCAGTTTGAATTCGTAGTTGCCTGATGGTCAAGACTAGAGAAGAGAAAAACAGATGCTCCACGGCGCCACCAAAGGCCTTGCATACTGCTCGCAAGTTGGCGCGATCGTTCTGGATGAGCTGTAAAGAGTCAAGTTGTGATTGCAAAAGTAACGGGCGTACGAATATGGGCGATATACTGGGTAAAAACTACCCCATTTTTGCACCTTTTTTTCCGCACAACTTCGGTGCTTCCCTGCAACTTTGAGCAACTGCTTACAACTTTTGGGGCTGCCCGCAACTTCAAAGTTGCTTTCATGTTGAGGCTCCTACAACTCTGAGGTCAATACAACCTCAGTTCCCCGCAACCTTCGGGGCTAATAATGGCCCATATCATGATATGAATGATCCCATCAGTTCAACTCGTGCCGTATAATCCAAATGCATTCTACCTGTTGTCCGACTCACTTCTAACTTCTCGGTCACTTTCACTATCGCATAGCAGCCCTGAAACTATCTCGGGACTAAATATGAGCCATCATTGGTGTGATATGGGTCAGAAATAGTCTTTCCGAAGGCACACACGGTTCAAACTGTTGTTAATAAATAGCGGACTGTGATCTTGAATTTCATAGCTAGGGACATATACTCATGTCAGAGGGAAACTTGAAAACGGGGGTTGATGGCCCCAACATGCTCATAAGGCTGCCAGTTACCTTCATCAAGCTTTCGCCGATAACTTGATCAATAGTCGGATCAATACTGCCCTTCGGCGCCTCCCGGCTGCTCAGAAGTCGTACCGATTTTCGAGTTGTATGCGGTAAAAGTTGTGGCCTGGACAGTTGCAGGCAGCCACAATTTGCAAGCATGTAGTTGAAGGCTCTGAGAGCTGCAAGCATCAAGTTGCATGCATGAAAAAGTTGCGTGTGTTTGCCCTTTTTCTCCTAAGTTGTAGCAAGAGGCGAGCGATCTTTCAGATCTCGACACAGACCTCTTTGACAACCCCCCCAAATTGGGATGTCCGAGCTAGCCGAGCCATTTCCACCGTTCTCACTTCTAGATTTTTTCCTACAGCCTCAAACTCCTTCCAATTACTCCGAGATTTGGCAAGACCCCCCATTTTTCCATACCATTTGTCGACCTATGGGCTTGAATTATTATTTTTGCTTGAGTAAAAAGCTAGATGGATTTCACAATCTTTTGATGTTGAGCGTCGGCACACTTCGGCACAAAGATTTATCTCCGGTGAGTCCGGGTCCAATCCGCGTCGCGGTCCGCACTTGTTCAAAATTTTTCGATTCCAACGATTCTGAGGGCTTCAATTGCTTACATACCCCCCCCCCCCCCCCCTCTGACAGCTGTCAGGAAAATCGGAGGTCTGTGTCAGGGATTTTAATGCCGCTCGCCTCTCGAGTTGTAGTGAAATTTCCCGATTTTGAGTCAAGTTGTACTGAAATACTTTTTACCCAGTATATGTGCCATATACGAACCTTGCTTCCAATCTCCCCCAACAGCTCAACGGATAAATCAACAATCTTGAGGGAGTTGTCGAGGATTCGTCTGAAGATTACGGTCAAGATAGGTCAGGGCGGACAGGTGGGGAGGAAGAGTACTTTAAGTACTTGACTCGAAGAGCTGTGCAACAACGCGCGACGGGCTTTGTATGCCATCTCGCAACAGCCGCAGGACTACTAGTATTTTGTCCCACAAGCGTGAGTTTATTTGCCCAGGATATTTGTGTAATGAATGAAGGTACATGACATCTCGACTCACAAATAATGTCCAAGTTGACGACATTTTTTCGACAAAAACTGGACGAAACTGGCGATGGTTCCCAGCTTTCAAATCAGGCATTCAGCAGCAGAGACTCCTCCTGGACCGGTATATACACTGCTCTTGTTAAAAATTGACAGTCATACAGGAAGTTCTCGGCTACTTCACAAGGAAATTGTTGGCAATCAAAGTCCCGGTATCTCGTTGCCGTAGAAAAAACGTGGAGACGGTCATACCGACTAGACATTTGTGGGACCAGCTGGCGCAAGCGGCTCTGCGCAGCCCGACCCATTGAAGAGTATACCTGAAGTACACGGTGAGCCATACAAATCGAAGGAAGCCAAGGGAACTCTACCGTTAAGTAGATCCACATTCTGCTTGAATATTCCACTTACGTTTGCCAGAGTTGCGGGGACCGCATTGACGAGAGTGTCCCAGTAAACGGCACAACCCTAATCAGAGATGAATCCCTACTGGCACCTATGTACCCAATACAACACACCACGCTGATGTTGAACGGCGCCGGCGCCCCGGGATCAGCGACGAAAACACCGTTTTCATCGTTGTGGCCAGGGAACCATTGGGGCAATGCGGCTTCGATTTGAGCGGGGACGGGTGATCCCAGAGCCGGAGCTGCCGCGCGGTGCCAGTTCTCCGGGAAGGTCTGGTTCATGAAGAAGGAGGTGATAACCCGTTTGGTGGCCAGCTTTGTCGTTCCTGTGTTGAGTTATCAGTCACCTCGTGCAGAGCTCAGTGAGCTTTGAATGCATACCATTTGCAAAGACGCTGGCAACGGAATTAGTGTCAGCTACGTTCCTGTCTGTATGCAAAACCTATTGCTTGCGTCATGATAAGTGCCGGTGTGCCTGGTGGGCAGGTGTGAGTAACTCCATGACTTGAGTCTGGCTACCTCACTCAATGCGGCATTCCAACGACGGATAGTGAGCGCAAACTGGTGCAATCTCAGTGTCATATGAAAATGTTCAACGTGAGAAATACTTTAGGGTCCAAAATCTGGTCGGACTCCAAGTTCTGGCGCTTCATCTCGATCAGGGTTTGCAGGTTGAAGACAGTCGCCGGCCCATCTGGTCCATCGTCACCGAATTTCGCGAGTTGGGCCAAATCCTGTCAGGATTAGAGAGATGCACAAGTGCACGACGGCAACCGCACCTCATCCCAAAGAGTCTGATTGAAATTACGATTGTCGCCGATGTGAACGTCGGACCGAGTCATCGAGGCGTCACCTTGAGATAATAAAACATCCGACTACATCCGAGATGAGTACTTGCTAACCTTCAACTCGGCCATGCGCTGCAATTCCCTGTGTCACTGGTCCATCGATTTGTCCCGGCAGCGGAGGGACGAGCGGAGAGATTCCGCCGATGGAAATTTTGTTTACGAAGATATTTCCTCGGGTGAACTGTCGGAGGGAATATGGACAATGTGATTACACCGAAGTGTAGAAATCCTTACCATATTGAGTGCTGCCAGACCCGAAGACATGTCCCTATCGGTATTGAAAGCCTCTGCGGAGCCGAGAACGATTTCCTCGAAAGTGGTGATTCCACTACGAGACAAGATTAATGGGACACAGTTGGAGCAGAACGCGACTGCGCACTTCCGGGAGATGTAGCCATGGTTGGCGAGGGTATTCATCGCCGCTGTATAATTGTATCAGATATCGGGGACAAGGCGCAGACAGCTATAGGTACGCACGGCATGCTATGGAAAATGAGTATAATTCGATCAAAAGATTTCAAGGCAAAGAAACTCACGTCCGCGCATGTCGTTGGGTCCAGGTGCAATAAAGGGATGATCAGCATCTGGAGTACACGTTGTGAGCAAGGAATAACTCAAAACTGGTGATCGGTAGACATACCTGGTACACGCTTGGTGCCCGTGTCGGTCTGGCGCGGCGGCAGAACCATCAGGACACCTGTTTGGCCGTCCTGGATGTCAGCGGCGGCGGCTCGAAGGCTCGGGCCGGCATTGGCTGGGATGAACGAAAGCGAGATCGCCAGTAACAGCAGAGAAAATGACTGCATCGCGAGCAGAAGATGGTCCTCTTGCAGCTCGCCAGCCCTTTCTCCCTCCGGCTCTTATACCCCACATCCCAGAGGTAGTGCATATTTAGGTGTACGTTCATCCGGCTTCTATCTGCTCCAAAGATTGCAATAATACGGCGAGTAGGATTCAGAGTTAGGCGAACGGTTTCAAATTAGGGTATCATCTAGGTTTCCAGGGTAAGTAACGTATCGTTGCTCCTCAGGATTTCATACCTTGCAAGACTCCAGAGGCGAGAGTGTTTCATGGACGTGACACCAGGAGAGGTTGAAATTGCATTTTTAGTCTCCGGGGAAAGCTCTGCTTCCCCAGGGCAATCAATTTGGAATGACAAGGTAAGAATATATCGTGCGCACTGGAAGAATGGGTGCACGGAATTAGTGGCCATTGGGCGCACGGGCATTTTGTCACCGGTCCCTACTTTTTTAGCGTGAGGAACTTGACTCGCGGAAAGGGACATTCGCCAGCACATACCTAAAACGAGTTTTCCTCCGTAGCCGGCACCGTGTGGATGCCAAGGCCAATGAAGTGACTGAAGAAAGCCAATCGTAGTAGTAGAAGCGGGCATTCTCGGGTGCCATGGGACATGAAGCTTGGTTCGGATCGATGCAATGGAATGGGTGAATATAGAGCTCCTCGTCGAGCAGTAGGAGGATGCCGCACTAGTTCAATATACACCCGCTTTGCTGCACGCAAGGCCCCGGCTTGACCGCACGCGCTGAATTCAGGAAGGGGTGGGTGAAGCATACTGCGAGCGAGGAAGCAATTTTTGAGTTGTGTGGCTGGAACGGCTGGCACAGTGAGAGTTTTCCGGTCAATAAATTTGAACATCCTCTTCATTTTGGTACTCACGCCCCATTAGACCCTTCAATCCTGGCCTTCATCACTTCCACATTACACGAGCTTTCTAAGAAAGTCGGGCAATCGAGTCCGCGAGCTTCAATGGTGTGAGTCGCGGCGGTATATCGCGGCAGTGCCTTCTCAATTTCGCACTTCGCGTGAGACCATGACGGCCAGGGCCCCGGGAATGGCTGGATTATAATACAGTCAACGTCGCAATGGGCTGGAGGACTCAGCAGGGTGACTGGAGGAAAATAGAAGAGGAACCCTGCCTTTTGTGTTGTCCAGGTGGCTTGGTGCGCCAGCAACAAATTTGGGCAGCTCCGTGAACACTGGAGACCCGTTCTACTGCCACTGCTACAACATGCCAAGCAAGTATCCTGCACTCTGTCGGACGCCGTTCACGTGGGACCGACCTGAGAAACCAGTGCCCCAGGCTGCAAGAGCATTAGAACGTCGATCAAATAGATTAAAACGGTGTGCACGCACCGTTGACGCTGTTGCTGCCGTTCGCGCTGTTGCTGCCGTTGGCGGAAGTTGGCGGCGTTCTGGGCCACTTGTGTGCGATGAGTGGCATTGGTGGGATTAGACGTTGGGCGCTGGCGAATCCGGCGGGACGTCCATGGCTAGTTTGTCGTCGCATCGTGTAGTGGCAGCAAGCGGCGGATGAAGACCTATGAAGACGGAGGTCGAAACTTGATTGGCCGTGTTGACGCGTCGCGCACGTGCGATATTGATGTTCGCACGCTGCGCGTTTGTTGCCTCGGCATCGGTCGGCAAGGCACATCGTTCAACTTGAACAAAATTACTTTCAACTGAAAAAAAAGGCATTCATGAAACGATAAAATCAACAGTCAACCGGATTCAGGCGAGAAGCCAAAAAACCATCCACAGTTTCGGAGTTCTGAGGTTACAAGCTGTGCCGCTCTGTTCGGTGACACAACACGTGACATAGTGATGATCACTCGGGGCTTCTGCTCTCATGTCACTCTGAGCGTATATCTGCGTGAAATGCCACTGAAATCTGGGCACCGAGCGGCGAGAAGTCACCAAAAGTATGTCGTCTAACGAGCAAGATTACGCTCAAGAGTTCCACCAAGGGAATACTCGGAAACGTCGCGTTCATCGTGCGTGCGATCGTTGCCGCCGCAGAAGGAGTACGTCTTTCTTCTGGTTTTTTATTATTTATTGCTTCGTAGCAATACGTGGGTTTGCCGATGCAGTGAAAAGCAGCACTTGTCCAAGCCTTTCTTCCCTCTCTTGTCATGTTCCAGTCTCTTGTACTGAAATCTGATTTATTTTCAGCTCGATGCAAGTTTTGATAAACAGTGGAGTGGGAGGGGAGGCTCCGAGTCGCTGGGAGGCCGCGCGAGGACAAAGCAAGCAAAGCGATCGATAAAGCAGGAAGCAAGCACAGAATGGTGACTAATCTACAGAAGCTACTGCCAAACACGGCCAACCTGATGTGGTGTGGGCCGACGCCCACCACCACATGTGCCCCCACTCGCAAAGGCGGCGTCCCCGCCGCCAGACGCCCAAGAAACACGTCAGTGTCCAAAAAAAATCAACCCACAGCCTCATCCCGGCCGGACCCATCCCAACGCCGTCAACGCCCGACTAAGATCGCAAAGTCGTGGATCACGATCCCAATCCAGACGTGGAGCTCTATTGAAGGTGGGCGCCGGTGGGGGTGGACGAGATGTGGGAGTGGGGATAGGGTGTTGCGCACGCCTGGCGTTCGGTCTCGTCTCGTAGAATTTTAACACAACTGTTTGATGTTTGAGGAGTGCGCACGCGCCGCGGGGGAATCTCGAAGCTAGAGTCGGGGTGTGATTTGCGCGCCTGTGACGCCGCTGCAAACTGGCAAAAGGTCGCGCACATGCAGTGCGCAAGCCGGAGAAGTCGCGGGGAATGGATGGAGGTGTGGGCTCGTGGTTCTCGCTGTCTGCATCGAGTATCGGAATCCGCGACTCGAGAACGGGGTGGGGTGGGGGATGGAACGAGCAGAGGGTATCTGTATCGACAGCGCGATTGAATGTGTTGGGAACGGCTTCCGTCTGGGTAGCGGCAACGGCGAAAGAACGAGACGGGGGAATTACACTCGCCTTCTGTGCGCGATCCTGTAACACCTCGGCACAAAGCCTCCACCCCACATCATATCCCCAGACCCTCTCCTGTTCCATCTCCTTCTGAACGGCGGCTCGGGGCAGATGATCTTCTTTGCGACAGCCGGCTTTAGCTTCTTCCCGCCCGTGTGCGAGACCGATGCGGAAAGCTGTCTGCCACAGCTGATGGAGGTGGAAATTGACGTCCACTACAACGCTGTCCTCGTTCCAAGCAGCGAAAAGTGCGTCTGAACACATGGTTTCAATGATATGCTGCTCCTCGTCCGACAACGAAGGGATTTCGGGGGGGATCATCTTGTACACAGAAAGACGCGGCGCGGGGATAGCACCGGATGGTGAATAAGCAAAGCGGGACACAGGGAATATCTGGAGTCTTCTTCTTCTTTGGGGGTTCACGGAAGACGAGTAGCAAGCGCGCAAGCACGGCAGAGCCGGTACCGCAGATGCTGGTGTCTTCTAAGAACGACGGTGTTCGCGTCTCGCGTCTGGCGTCTCGCAGACGCAAACGCAAACGCAAATCGCAAATCGCAAACGCAAACGCAAACGCAAACGCACACGCAAGTCTCGTTCTCTCGTTCTCTCTTCTCGTATCTCGTAGTCTCTGATTTCACAGAGTCGCAGGTCGCAGACTCGCAGGAAAAACGCCCGCAAGAAGGCTCAGCGCAGAAAAAAGCTGGAGGGCGATCGCAGAAGATCGATCTGGTCCGAAGGGCGCGTGGGATGGAAGGCCACTCCAATCACCACAATGGAGTGGGAGGGGAGGCTCCGAGTCGCTGGGAGGCCGCGCGAGGACAAAGCAAGCAAAGCGATCGATAAAGCAGGAAGCAAGCACAGAATGGTGACTAATCTACAGAAGCTACTGCCAAACACGGCCAACCTGATGTGGTGTGGGCCGACGCCCACCACCACAACAGCTTCCACAGGAAGTCGAATGATCTGACTGGGAAATATTGCAGGTGACGGATACCAAATGCCTGGGGCCGACTGCACAATATGTAGCGAGGCGATGCTCGAATGCACGTATCTCGGATCCGCAGCAGTTCGTGGTCTCCGCAATACCACACTCATGCTGCTCATTATGATGAACAGAAACGGTCGCCATCACAGACAAAGGTGCTCATTTCTTTTCTGGGCATACATGACGGCGGCAACTGAGAGGTATGAGCAGCTATATTGATTCCCTTGAGAGGAGACTCGCGGAATCAGAGGCGCTAGTGCGCCAGCTTCAATCCGAGCTAGTCGCTATATGTACGCGCCTCCTGTGAGCCCCACCGAACGCACTACACTGTCCCTCTTCCTCATGCGGACGACGCTGCATAATCTGGCTGCACCGCAGCCACCCTACGAAGATGACCTAGTGCATCTCGATCTTGCCCAGAGGGTGCGCCTTCCTGTCTATCGGGCGGATTTCCTTGACTTGAATTGCTCTTCCCGCAGCTTCGGAAACTTCACGTAGGCCAGTCACCTGGACGGCGCTTCGTCGGGAACAGTTCGGCCGTCCTGCTACTCAATGTGGCCCTAAATCTGAAAGAGAATATGAAACGTGAAGAGCCTTCTGGACACGGCCACACCGATTCAGACAATTCCGTCGAGGATCGAAGCGAAGCGCCGCGGTCTTGGGTGCCTACCAGCCGGTTGCGCTTTGGGAGTTACAAGGCGGTACGTGATCTTGCCATGGCGGGCTCTCTCTTGTTGACGGTAGCAGCAGGACACCGCGGCACGCGCTCCTACATATACGCTACCGTCCAATGCACGCATATCCGCCCTCGCTCATCGCTCCCTCCGTTTCCTGTGGATGTAATCTTCCCCGCTCGACGCTTACCTCGCTCTCATCCACCATATTTCTTGACACGTCAAGGTCGCTCCGCTGACCCCTTGCAGTGGCTCATTGTACCAGCTTGGGTGCTTTGAACCCCATTTCTCATCCGGGATAGGACACCAGGACTTCTAGGAGGATCGATGGTTCACGACGGGGTTCATTACATCTTCCTTGCCACGGATGCGATCGCAGCGCTGCCGGTGAAATCGTTCGCCTTCCAAAACCTGGCTGCTTCGCTCGAGGCCGCTAGCTTGACGGTTGGACTCTTACTTACTCGTCTCTTACTGCGTCAATTTTCCCTGACTCTATTGAGACGCGCCACCCGACTCTTCTCAAAACCCTTCTGATCAACTTCTACTCGAGCTACCCGCTAGCTCGACTTGCATGCACCACTTCCGTCGCACAAGCTTAACGGCGCTATATCACGCCGGGCCTCGTCCACCAGTACTCGCTACCTTGCCTCAGGTCGGCCTCACAGAATCCGCGGAGCGTGGTTAATGGAAGAAAGCTAATATCTGGACGGCTACGGATCACAGTTCGACTAGCCGTAACACTATCGGATTGTGTGCATGATACTACGGCGGGAACACGACACTTCCGTTCATTTCGCACCTTTCGTGCTATAAAGGTTGGGGGCCCAGTTGCATCCACTCATCGATTCAACTCCTCGATTCGTCTACTCCATTGCCTTCAACGCCAAACAATGTTTGCTAAGCTGTCACTCTTCGCTCTCTGCGCCCTTTCCATGGTGGATGCGTCCCCGTACCATATGGAGTGCGCCAACAATCTCGAAGCGGGCTTGACCGAAGTCGATCTTTCAATGAAAGTTGAGGTTCGCTGGTGTTTCTACTGCCTGCATGCGCGTAATGACATATGGGGGGTACAGGTCGCCCTCCAGCCCATCCAGCCTGTCCAGCTCATCAACATGGGCTTCGACGGTGTCGCCTACGTCCCCACTCACCTGGAACTTGGAAGAGTCGTGGGTGTATTTCACCGACAAGTCGTACCAAGCCAAGCACGCCCAGCCCAGCCTCAGGTAGGATTCATGCTAAGCTCAATGTTTCAGCTGACGCCTGTCGCAGTGGATGATGTATCGCGATCCGATGGCCCCCGACCAGCTCAACAAGTTCATCATCAAGAACATTGGCATGGATGCGTGGCTCTTTGTCGGAGAATATGTATGGATTCCAATCTTCATATTTTATCTCGGGTGGGCGGCTGATTTATTCTTAGGGGATGCTTACTGTGCGTAGTGGGCTCCAGCCAAGCGAGGCTACCGTGTTTACGTGGGCACAATCTGGCTCCGGTCCCGACGAAAAAGTGGTATGTAGTTTTTCCTATTGGAGTCATTCAACTCTTCGAACTCTCATATTGTTGTTGTTCTAGATTAAATTACCGGACGCTGACCGTGTGTGGGAGGCCATTCGCTTTGGCGGCAAAGTCATCAACTACCTGGTGCGCTTTAACTTCAACCTCAGACATATCGGCGCTGTAACCCACGCGTGGCAGGGGGCACTGCGCCCGGCCGACGGTGGCGAATACCAGCACTGGAAGTTCAGCATGGTTGAAAACTGATCAGGGACATCAAGATTGCCTGCACTAGCATGTCTCGCCATGCTGGAGGGTTCCAATCAAGTTCCAGTTGAATACAAAGTCTCCCAGTATGTTTCGATTCGTCACATTGTGCAATGAAGGCCCTTGGTGTGATCCATTGGGTCCAACTTGTTTCGATTTAGGTGTGGTTCCACGGTCTAGGGTGCTTGTGTGAACTTAATAGGCCAGCGGCGCCTTGAACTTGCATCAAAGTGTGACCAATCTTTTGAACCACCCACAATTCTTGATATAAGGCGTCGAGTCGAAGAAGGCAAATATGGCAAGCACTTGGATAGTCTCAGCCTCCATGCTCTTCGCATTTTGAATTAATTCCCATTGAAAAGACCAGTAGATTACGTCCAAGACTCTAATTTCGACGTACGTACAACTTTCGATCAAAATCTACGTCTGCACCAGCCTCGCCAGCATAGGCAGTGTGAGACCCTTCTCCGGCGCGCTAAGCAATGTAGGGCCTTGCGTCACCCGCACAATCTTCTTCCCCACGTCCGTCACTGGCACCGCGAGCTCCAGCTCGAACGTGCGGAGGAGCGTGAAGAGGAGTGCTTTCATCCTTCGCAGACGTCAGTGCGCTGTGGAAGAGGGAAAAGGGGAACGTACTCGACGAGCGAAAACCTATACCCAATGCATCCCCGCGGGCCCCCGATAAAGGAGATGATGTTGCCCCATGTACCAGGGACGTCGTTGGCGTTTTCGATGGGGGATTCCCAGCGCTCGGGGCTGGGGGGTGCGCGAATTCAATTGAGCCTGAATAAATAGATGGACAGAAGAAAAACCCACATAAACTCCCTCGCGTCATCGCCCCAGATGTCAGGATCCAGATTCATCATCTGCATCGGGATGAACACCTCGGTGCCCTTCTTAATCCTGTACCGCATCGCAAGCATCAGCAAACATGTCTTTAAGGCAGATAGGATTCACAGGAGTACACACATAACAGATTCATGCACGACTCCATGTGCGTCCGTCCAGGGCGTCTTGAGAGGGAGGACATCGTCACACGCCGCTTCGCGCACTGCAGCCATGGTTCAGTAACGCTACCCAACACACCGTGAATGGAATTAGACGGGAACACACTGTTATGCGGCACGGGCCCGTGCACCCGCAGTCCCTCCCGCACCACACAGTCCAGGTACTTGAGCTCATTCAGCTGGTCCATGCTTGGCGTCTCCGTATCGAGCGATAAAAGCTCGGCACGGAGTTTGCTTTGTGCAGCGGTGTTTTGTGTGAGCGCGAAGAGGGTCCAGGTTACAGCCGTGCTGCGAAATTCAAGGACAAATTAGAGATGTACGCGGTACGCGAGAAAAGAGGAAGAGAACGGTGTCGCATACCTTGTGGTGACATGGCCAGCAACGAGGAATGTGATGATTTCTTAGAAGAGGTAAATGTGATGTTTGAATAATCGAGAAAGGGAAAACTCACGGGCTAAAACGTCGTCGTCAGACATCCTTTGATGCTCCGGGTCCTCCTTCGCCGTGTTACCCCGCACGAGCAAGCTCAGCAAGTCCTTGGCTTTCGTGCCCGTCCCTGCGCCGCCGTCGAACTCGCCCGCCTCTTCGATATCACGCTTGCTGTCTGCGAAGATTTGGAGTCCGATGCGCGCCATGGCAGCGCGCGAGGCGGCGCGTGCGCGTTCGTTGGGTGTGCTCTGCAAGAGTTGAATGAGAATCAACAGATGCGGCTGGCATAGGGAGCGGTACATACGACGTGGCGCAAGAGCGGATACGTCCCCTGCAGAAAATCCAGCGGCCCGAGCTCAACAGCGAGGAGCTTCTCGAACGTGACGAGGATCTCGTCGGGGGTGTCGCCCGGTCGCGTGCCAAGGGCGTTGATGTTGCGGTTGAAGCCTGAAATATTGGTTAGTTTAATTGAATTTTGTTACTTCAGGGGCAACGTGGAGTGCGAGGAGGGCAATGAAGAGCAGGAGAAAAATTAGGCACCTGCAAGCGCAATGATATCGAGCGTAACCTTGTGCAGCCACTCGTGGACGTCCACAGTTGCGACGCCGCCGTTCTGCCTCGCCGAGGCAGCCCAGATGTTACGCAGCTACAGCTGGATTAAATCAACTTGCGCGATAATTTTGAGGCACGCATACCTGGAGAGATTTCTGCACCATGATAGGCGTAAGTTCTCGCACTTGCGCAGATCCAAAGGCGGGAGCCTGGGAGAAAAACGTAAGGACTCTGGGAGAGGACCGACACAAGGCAATGGGCACCATAATTCTCCGCTAGCAGATATTACAAAATCAGATTGCGCCGGGCCCAGTTAACAGCCTGACACGACTAACCTGATTCTTGTGGACGTCTCCTTCCGCGGAGGTCAGACCTGCAACACGGGGGCGTTGAATAAAAAAAGCAGAAGTAATATGGGTTTCAATGCCAGACGCACCCGGACTCCCCGTCATACGCTCGAGGAAGTAACGCGCTGGGGTTGTTTTCTGGTAGATATGATTGTTGAAAAGAACGTGGTGAACTGCTTTCTTGTCGATCGTATACACGTTGGCGCTGCCCTACACGCAGATATATTGGCGTCAAATTTGAGCATGAGAGGAAATGTGTAAGAATACTCACAAAAAAACCGTACAACCTCATCGTGGGCCCGTGTTCAGCAATCCAGGTTTCTTCCATCCCCAGAGCCGTCTGTAGAAGCCAAGTCAGCGGTTTCGGTGATTGAACTTCAAATCGGAAAGTACGCACCGCACCCTTGATTTCCCCCCTCACGGCCGCGTAGCTCCCCGTCAGCCACCCAGCGGGGGCTGGCCCCGGCATATGGCGCAGCGGCGAGTTGAGCTTGACGTACACCGTCCTCAGGACACGGTACAGCGCGTACAGGAGCACTAGCTTGAGAATCATGGTGAACAGTACGGGAGATGGGAGGAGTAGAAGTGGCTAAGCTCATCGGTCTTCATCGGTACAAATCGCTGCCAAGAGTGCAACGACCGAGATAAGTAGCCAAGTAGATGAGAGATTAAGAGACAGCGTGAACGGGCTGATCTGCAAGTGGAGTGGCTGTGTCGTGGCTGTGTTCCCATCACCGCTCCGCCCGCCTTGTTGACGTCCCGGGCGGCGGGGGCATTAATATTGTGGTATACCGTATACCCAGTTAAATTCCAGGAGCGACGCCCGTGCCCTTAATTCAATTCTACTTGAGTTGTCTTTCTCCGTACTTATGCTCGCCAATGCGTCGGCAGGTTTTGAACGGCTAGGTACCCCGTCCCACGAGTCCGTACTACGGAAGATGGCGTCAGTCATCCGTCCCGGCTCTGCTTCGGCTGTGCGGCGATAACCCTGAACGGAAAACTTTTTTCACTCGAACAAAAACGAGTCGAGCAACGGCCGAAAGATTCGACGCGTCTCAGTGCCGCCCCTGCAATTCCCGTTCCGCGGCACATAATTTATTTTGGCCCCGAACTCAATCTATTCGCTGTTTCATTTTCTCGCATAATGATACCAACGTTCAACCGTGGATGATCAAGTGTTCAGATCTGATCCAGAGACTGGCAAGAAAGTTTAGCAAGAAGTAAGTACACGCTCGGGACGCCTGAAGGGGTAACCTCAACTGTGGACGAACGCATGGCGTGGCGTGGCGTACGCGCGGACGTTCGAGTTGGGCTCATACGGTGGGAAGACACCCAGGTTCAGGTTCCGTCTCTATAAAGTTGCCCAGAGGGGGTGCAGAATTTAATTTAAACAGAATAATCTACGAAGAACTCAACCATTAGCTGTACAATAATGGCTGTACAATAAATTTTAAATCGAACGCCTATCGAAACCGACCACAGTATCAAGCGAGGACTGCCTGGGCGACACAATCCGCCACGATCCCGCCGAGCACAACGAAACTGACAGTTGCGCCGAGCGGCAGCGCATCTGCCGCAAATTCCGTTAGAACTCGGATACAGCATGGAAGAGAAAGAGGAGGGCAAGACGCACCAGCAAAGCTCTCCCGCTTGCTCATATCCAGGCCAAGCAGGTGGCGGCAGACCTTCCATGCGGTGATGCCAACGCTGATCGCGAAATAGACTGGCCCCTGGCCGTTGAGGATCCCGACGGCGGTGAGGCAAGTAAAGAACGTGATGGCGCAGGCCCAGAGGAAGGTGCGCATGTACGCAAAAGCGGTGATGGCGGAAGAGCCGACGCCGAGCTTGAGGTCGTCCTCGCGGTCTTGGAGGGCGTAGATGGTGTCGAAGCACATCGTCCAGCTGGATTGGATTGAGAAAGAAGAAGGGGATGAATGAAAAGGGGGAAATGACGTACGCGCCCATTCCGAGCAAAAGAAAAGCAACCACAGGGACCGCAGGCGCCTGCGGGAGAGCAGCCCACGCAAGGAAGGTTCCGTAGTTGGCCTTTGAATGAATGAAATTGTCAATACAGAACGATGTATGAGGGAAAGAGTGGGACACGCACAGCGATCCCGAGCCACGCCTGCGGCCAGTTTGTCAGGCGCTTCATCAAGGGGTACATGAGACTCAGGAAGAGTGAGATGCAGCCGTGCAGGAAGCTGGAATCAAAACGCCCGCCATTAGTTAGAATACTTCTTGGACCGGAGGCAACGTACACAGTCGTGTTGACCTGATACACCAGGGTCGCGAAGAGGAAGACTTGCGCGAGGAGGAACAGCTTCGCGCCCGTCACGCTCACGCGCCCGCTGGGGAGGGGTCGGCTTTTGGTGCGTTCTGGAACACAGGAAGCACGTCGATACATAAACCGATGAGTAGCAGGACGAGGAGGTGGACATACCGACGTGGCCATCGACGTCGCGGTCGCATACGTCGTTGACGCAGCATGCGAGGCTGCGCCCGACAAAGGCCCAGAGAAGGAAGATGGCACACCAGCTGAAGATGTCCGCTGGGCGCATGCCGTGGGCGTATGTCGCCAGGGCGGTTGTGTGGCCGAATGGCATAAAGATAATGAATGTTGCAGCTGGCTGCACGAAGGTCAGGGGGGCCAAGTCCGGTGCATAGTGCTAAAGCGCACCTTGCTGAAGCGGATCAAATCCGCATAACCTTGCAGTGAATCAACGGCGCCTTGGAGAGGGTGTCCGGAGCGCATGGTGGGCAAAAACGAGAAGAAGAAAAGGGGAAGTACAATTGCAAGGTGGACGTGAAGTAGAAGTAGAAGAGACTTATCGCGAAAGAGCGCCGACTCGGAGACGATTGCATAAAAGCCGACTCATTTGATTGATGTTGCGCTTGCTTGAAACGGGTGCCTGAAACGATGTGCGTTTGTAAGCAAAAGGGAGCAACCAATGGAGCAGCAAGCATGAAGCCGATGCCAGTCGCCATGACCATTGGGGCATTGTAATTTTGCATCAAGAGCGTTGGCGAGAGGTATCCGGGCATCTCAGCATGTTTCAAATCGGGACTTGATCGTGACACTGTGGGTGTCGTAATGTGTTTGGCCGGGCATGGCAGAAGGCTGCCAGAAGCCTCCGGCTCTGCTTCCTCACATAGCACCCGCCATCTATTCATGCTCCCTCCGAGTTGGCACTCAGTAGCCGTACACGATACACCCCAATGATCACAAACTCTTGGGAGAACGAACGACGAAACACTTGGAGTGTGCGCTAGTGTGCGTCACTAATCCTTTCCGGAACGGAGTTTGAGGTGGGTTCATTTTCAGGGCAGAGCGCAAAATGCAAAACATAAAAAAACCGGCGAACTGTTGGGACTAGCGTCGGTTGAAATGCTTACAGTGCATGTGGAGCCCGCGTAAATCACAGGTACTCTAGTTGAGTTCCGCGGTGCGAGCATTAATGGTGGTTAGGGCTTGCAAGAAAACCTGGGATGAAGCAGGCAGACTCAACGCCCTGTCGACGATGACTTAAAATACCAATAAAGGACCTCGCTCCTTCCTTTGAGGTATGTCCCTATGTGGAGGTGAGGTCACGGCGCCGGCGGAATCGAAACACATGCCGTTTCGCCTGAGCGCCCCCGATCATCGGCATCAGATCCCCCTTTAGCTTAATCATTTTCAACTCGCCTGTGGATCTGCGATAAATAAAACCTCGTCACGACGAGTCGCGACTTGCGCCCTATTTCCATCAAGCTTTCTTTCTTTCTTGGCTCGCTCCCACTTCCCATTTCTATTCTACTTTCACCTTCCCGTTACAATATGGCTACTCCTTCCACCTCCATTGTACGCCACCTGTCTACGCGTGTCCCTGGGCGATGTTTGCTAACCAACGCGATTCGTTATAGCCTCTCAGAAGCAAAATTCTCGTAATCGGTGCCGGACCTGGGGGGTCCTACGCCGCAACCGTACTTGCCCGCGGTGCGTTGGGCACTTTGAGTCCATTCATCATAACTTATTAATCGAACAGAGGGCTTTGAGGTTACAATTTTCGAGCGTGATGTGTTCCCCAGGTACGCCTTCGAATGGCTGACTCGAGAAATGTTTCTCACTAATTTCCAGATACCACATCGGCGAGTCGCTCCTCCCCTCCTGCCGCCCCTTCCTTCGCTTCATCGAGGCGGAGGAACTCATCAAAAAGCACGGTTTTGCCGACAAGGTGCGTTTCAGGCGTTGCCTCCATTCATCCTGCCCTATAGTAATCGACGCGAATGACAGCCGGGCGCCGCCGTCAAGCTCAACCAGCACAAACGCGAAGGCTGTGTGTTTTTTGCCTTAGCCTGCGCCTTCCCTGTTGTGCTGACTCGACTGAATACAGACACGGACTTCATCGCCACGAATCCCGACAACGGCTCGTGGAACGTCGTGCGCTCGGAGTTTGACGAGATCCTCCTCCGCCACGCGGGGAAATGCGGGGTGACCGTGTGCGAGGGCGTCAAGGTCAAGGGCCTCACCTGGGACGGCGAGGCGCCCGTGTCGGCGCAGTGGGAGGCCAAGGACGGGCAGGAGGGCACGACGAGCTTTGACTATCTCGTAGATGCCAGTGGGCGGCAGGGAATCATCGTGTGTCCTCCTTCAACCCCTCAAATAAATGTGAAGCTAATGCACGATGGGATTATAGTCCACGCGCTATCTGCGCAACCGCAACTTCAACAAGTCGTTGCGGAACGTCGCGTGCTGGGGCTACTGGCGCGGGACCTCGATGTACGCGCCGGAGGGGCACAGCGAGCGCAACAAGTTCGTTTTCAACCCTCCTTGATTAGATATATGCTGACATTGTTCCACTCACCTCCAGTGCGCCGTACTTCGAAGCCCTCACCGACGAGTCCGGCTGGGCGTGGTTCATCCCCCTCCACAACGGTACCGTCTCCGTCGGCGTCGTTATGACCGAGGAGTCCAGCATCGCCAAGAAGCGTGCCATGTCGCAGGGCGAAGGCGACTCTTCGCTGCGGGCGCACTACCTGCAGCAGCTCAAACTCGCGCCCAACCTCACGGAGCTCATCGCGGAGGGAGAGATGGCGAGTGAGATCAAGTCTGCTGGCGGTGCGTGTTTCTTTTTCTTTACATTCGTACGGGCATTTGCTGATGGAGTTGAATACACAGATTATTCGTATTCGGCATCAAGCTATGCGGGGCCGAGGTATCGCCTTGTTGGGGACGCCGCTGGTGAGTATTCTGTATATATTAATGTTGAACTCGGGCTAACAATCACATCAGCGTTCATCGATCCATGTACGTGCCTCCTCCTCCTTCTATATGAACCTAACGCTGAGACTCCGCCTAGTCTTCTCCAGCGGTGTGCACCTCGCATTGACCGGCGCTCTCTCCGCGGCCAGCTCAGTCGCGGCATCGATCCGGAACCAGTGCACCGAGAGCGAGGCGGTCGCCTTCCACGACGCGAAGGTTGGGACCTCCTACACCCGGTTCCTGCTCGTCGTCCTCGGCGTGTACAAGCAAATCAAAGCCCAAGAGTCGCCCGTGTTCTCGGATATCAACGAGGACAACTTTGGTGAGTGTTTAGATTTGTCCAAGTCGATAACGGACTAACGTTCGTGGCGTGCCAGACCGTGCATTCCAATTCCTGCGCCCCATCATCCAGGGCTCCGCCGATGCCGACCCCAAAATGACTGAGCGGGAACTGCAAGACACGATGGACTTCTGCCAGCACGTCTTCGCACCCACAGGTAACGTCCGGTACATCCACCACCCCGTTGTTGAACTAACCACTCGAACGCAGACTCCGTTATGGTGTCCAACGTCTCCAAGAAGCTCGGCGCCGAGCTCATCTCGCCCGAAGCGCCCATAATGAGCGTCTCGTCGGTTATGGCGCTCGCGGGCAACGACGAGGAGGCGAAGAACGTGCTGCTCAAGGTCAACGCCCGCAAGCCGCTCGCGGAGATGTACGGGTGCAACACGGCCGAGGTCATGGGCGGGTTCTACGTGCGCATGGAGCTCGGTGCGCTCGGGTTGGTGCGCGCTTGAGTTCGCCTTCTCGACGCTGCTTCTTTGCTTTACACTGAGTTTCGTTACTTGCTTTACTTACATTGCGTTTGTTAGATTAGAAATTATGTAGCTTACAATCGACTAGTGGTCATATTTATCGTTCTAGATACATATCGTTCTTTGAATCGTCAAGGAGTGACGGTGCCTGAAGTTCTGCCACAAACATCGAGATAATTCAACGCGCAGCAGACTCCCGCTAGATGTGGAACTTCCCTTGAAGAACTTAATGACGGGTAGCGACAAATACGCGCCAAGACCGCGCACTCCCTCCTCCATATGCGCCGTTGTTCATCTCTGTAACTTCATGTGGTGAGAGGAGTCGTCCAATCGTCCAATCATAAATCCACCTCGCCGTTATTGCCAAGGTTGAGTTCCGGCTCGCGTGTTCAATTTTGGATCATTGCCGGCCATCGCACTGACAGCTTGGTGATTCCCCAGCCGGCGCCCAGCGCGGTAACCGATCATTCAACCGTGCGCGTATAAATGCAACGCGCACCGTTGCACCCACTTCACTTTATTCCTCATCTACAACATGTCTTCCCCCCGTGTCCGCGCCATTGCCATCTGGAAGAGCAAGACCTCCGGCTCGAACGAGGAGATCAAGGCGCAAGGCGAGAAAATTGTCGCGCACATCAAGTCGCTTGACTGCCTGACGAAGAACCTCTTGAAATACGATGTGGTGCGTCTTTCCCTCCCAATTTCATCCCGAAATAAATCGCTGACCGGGTCCTGCAGTCGCGCAAGCACGAGACCCTCCCTACGACCCTTGCTGCGGACCTCGGGCTGAAGGACACCGAGTTTACCACCGTCATCATCATCGAGGCGGAGACGCACGAGAAGATCCGCGAGGTAAGTTTCGCCGCCACCGCTAGAAATTTAATATTGAACGCTCGCTCAATTTTCAGGCTCTCACACACCCCGACTACCTCGCCGTGGTCAAGGGTGCCCTCGAACACGCCACCACCCTCGAGAGCTTCCACTTCTTCTCCGCCGAGTATGTTACCATCATCGACAAGTAGTTTTGTACGTGGAGCTTTAGTGCCTGAATCAAAAGTCAATGTGCAATGTTATTTTTTGGCTACTATTTTGCTGTGGAAAATAAGTGGAAAATGCTTCGGATTGCAACCCCCGGCTGCAACCCCCTGAACGGCAGAACCCGGAACGCACGGCGACGGCCATCAGATCAATGCGTGGCTGATGTGTGGCGGTGCTGCTGTGAATCTCAAGCTTGCTTCAAGCCAACTTCAAGCAAAGGTCCAGTTTCTTGCCAAGTCTCCCTCTTTGACCGCGAGACGTTGCTCATCTGGATCGCAATGGACACTGCTCTATCCAATTGGCCCGCTAAATGCCGCCGTATGTGGTCCTCTAATCACACTGAAACCGTGTGGACCAAGCCCTTCGTGTTGCGGTGTTACCAGGTGTTACCCCCGCCGCTTGATTAAAAAACCATATTGGGATCCACACCGATAGCCTAGGCCCCCGGTCACTTGGGGGTAACTACCTCCGGCGTAAAGTAAATCGACCTCCAAAATTTGGTCTCCACCAGTCCGTCTGGTAAAGTAAATCGACGCTCAAACCGGTCGACTACGTCCACCGTAAAGTAAATCGGGCGGACGCCCGGAATTTTTTTTTGAGGGTGTACTTGGGCTCAGAGCCAGAGAAAGGTCTGTTTTGACACGGTTTCGTTCAACATCGTTCGGGTGGTGATTGAGAGACAGGAAGGCACTTAGACAGCTCAAATCTGCAAAAAACCATGGCTTTTGGCGCAAAATTGCGATTTTCAGCTATTTTTAGCGCCCAAACTCGCTCCGCCGTAAAGTAAATCGACGCCCTGAGGCCCCAAAATCGTAAGGTAAATCGACCAAAATTTGGAGGTTTCGGCGGAGGTAGTTAACCCCGAGTGACCGGGGGCCTGATAGCCTTGGGCAAAAGATCCTCGACCGTGATGTCGCTTCCGCACTGTGTGGAGTATCGCTGTTCTGAATCTCAGAGTCGCTGCCCAGCCTTTTCTCTTTGCAGGCATTCCCTTCCGCATTCCTTCCCTGCCCAATTATTTTGATACGCTCTTCCTCCCCACTTCTGCCTTCGTTTTTTACGCCCCTTGGCTGCGCCTCCCACAAGTACCAATATCTTTCCCTTTCGTGGCACCGCCATCCATCCTATGGCTGCCGCTGTCCACAAGATCGCCCTCAATGGCCCCAGCATGGACGACATCACGCTCGGTGCGCCCAGCACCACCGACCTCACCCTCCGCTCAGTCCCCAGCGACGAAAAAATTGGTGGTTCACTGGAGCCGGATACGTTTCTGACGGGCAAGAAACTGGCGATTGTCTTCGTGGCTATGTAACTATCCGCAATTTTGTTGCGTGAATCCTCATGAATATTTCGCAAGGTTACTCTCGCTGCTGCTTATCGCGCTCGACCAGACCATCCTATCAACCGCGTTGCCTCGGATAGCGTCTGTGCGTCAACTCGCATTGTCTCGGTGATTCCGATCTTACTGCCATTTTGTCAGGACTTCCAATCGTTCTCGCTGCAGGGGTGCGTCTTCCTACCGTCCACAGATAACCCGCCCAAATTTAACGTTCGCGCCGCTTAGATGGGTAGCCACAGCCTTCCCCCTCGCACAAACCGTCTTCCTCCTTTTCTACGGCCAACTCCTCCGCATCTTCCCCGCTAAATGGATCCTCGTCTCTGCAATCTCTATATTCGAGATCGGGAGTCTCATCTGCGGTCTGGCGCAGAACGTAGACCAACTCATTGCGGGCCGCACGGTGTCGGGTCTTGGCGCCGCCGGAATATGTGCGTCTTTGCCAGTTTTTGTTTTGTTGGCGCCAGGCTGAAAGATTTGTGCATACAGTCGTCGCTATGATCCAGATCATTTCGCAGGTTACTCGGCTTGAAGAGCGACCCAAACTCTTTGGTCTGTTTGGTGCCGTCTTTGGGCTGGCGTCCGTCGTAGGCCCCCTTATCGGCGGCGCCCTGACTGATCATGTTTCTTGGGTGTGTGACGTATCCGTTTGAGCATAGATTTTTCCTCTAATACAATCTCGATAGCGCTGGTGGTATGTTCCCCTCCCTTCTCCCCGTCCATCTGGTTTCAAACTGATAATCTCATCTTAGCTTCTACATCAACCTCCCAATCGGCGGCGTCTCGGTCTTAGTGGTTGTTCTCCAACTCGCAGCCTCGCCGCCCTTGGGCTCGGACCCATCCAAACGGTCGTCGCAGGACATCATGCAGCAAGTGAAACGCCTCGACTACATTGGCGCGACGCTCATCGCCGCGGCGGTCACGTCGTGCGTGCTCGCTCTACAGTGGGGCGGGAACACAAAGCCGTGGGGCGATAAGGATATTATCATCGTGCGTTTTTCTCTCCTCCTGTTGACTCAGTTAACAAGGGAACGCAGTGCTTCGTGGTCGGCGGTGTTGCCGCGGTCGCGTACGTCTGGTGGCAGATCATCGCTGGTGACCGAGCAATGACGCCCACCGCTATCTTCAAGACGCGCTCCATGTACGCGTTTTTTACTTACGCGACTTATCAATTTATTTATTGCACTGCAGCTGGGGTATCTTGGCCTTCTCCTTCCTAACGCGTTTCTCCCTCCTTCTCTTTTCTTTCTACATTCCCCTCTTCTACCAGGCGGTCCTCGGGCACAGCGCCACTAAGTCGGGCAGTGCGTGCATCTTCCGTCCCGTTTTTGTTTCAACCTAACATGCCGCGGGAAACAGTTGATTTACTGCCGTTCATGCTCGGCGTAACCCTCACCGTCATCTTCGCCGGCCAGATGGTCGCCCGCACCGGCTACTAGTACGTCTCCCTCTCATACACCATACCTAAACTAACAGCGCATGTAAAAGCTGGCCCTTCCTCGTGATCGGACCCGTCTTCCTCGCTGTCGGCTCGGGTCTCCTGTACACGCTGACCCCGACTACCAGCCTCGCGACCATCATCGGCTTCCAGATTCTCGCGGGCGTCGGCACGGGCATGGGCATGCAGAATTCGCTCCTCGCGATCCAAGTCGAGTTCAAAGACGCGCCGCGCATCCTCGGGCAGGCGACGTCCATGGCCAGCTTCGCACAGTTCCTCGGCGGGACGCTGGGCCTCGGGATTGCGGAGCCTGTGTTCGCCACGGAACTGTCGACGTTCTTGCTCAAGTACGCGCCTGAGGCGCCGGCGGTTGTGGTGAAGCAGAGCCCCGCAGCGATATGGACGGCGTTGCCTAAGGAATCGATTCCGGGTGTGGCGCGCGCGTATACGGAGGCGCTCAAGATCGTGTTCGTGCTTGGCGTGCCCGTCGCCGGGCTGGCGCTCGTCAGCGCGTTCTTCATCTCGAACCTCCGGATCGAGAAGACGGCGGCGCCGCCTGTGGAAGTGCCCATGAAGCGCCTGGAGAAGCAGGTGTAATTTCGACCCTGAATTGTATCCTCACCGACGACGACGGGATCACTCGGACAACGACGCATACGTTTCTTGACTTACTGTTGCCGAAGTTCCCTGTCCTCCATAAATTATTAACTCGTGCTGAGCCCGACCTTTGGCCCGATGCTATCTATCCTAGACCGAACTTTTACTTAACTATTTATTTTGCGCAACGATTTGTATTTCGGGTGCGGGCATTTGGCTCTGGAGCTCGCTAGCCTGGTCACGCTACATGCACATCATCACAGCCTCGGAGCTTCCTGTTTTCTCGACGAGGTTATCATTCTATGGTGTCGCACGGACTCACAATATCGATAACAAGTCATCCGACCTAGACTTCGGGACGCGAAAAATTACAATGGTGCCTCCTACTACAGATTGAAGGCGCCCCTCCTGTCAACTGCACAATCAGCCTCATGATCCAGTTCAAGGTCCCGCAAGAGGATGTAATTAGGTCCAATTTGATTCCTGTATTCTTCAGGCAGTCGATCTCTTCCGCTTCCGCCGGTCTCAGTCTCCTGACTCCATTGGAAGCATACATATATGGCGCGGTAAAGAGGCTTCCGCATTCGTTCTATGGCCGCCGTACCCACTCACGCCCCAAAGCTTCTCCCAGCTGCATGGGTCTGCTGCCTCTTCCCAATATCTCCAGTTTCAGAGGCTAATGCGTGACTCTAGGATCTTGCTGTATGCTTGGCCGTGTTCCTTCAGGGGGTGCTGTGCACACAGCTGATACGATATACGAGCTGCTGCAACGGCGATTCGGTGCTCATCAAGCTCTTCGTGGCGGGTCTTGCACTCGCGACGTGGTTGAAAGCAATACAATCAGTGTACGTTCACTCCTCTTGAACCGACGCGAAGCTTATCTTCCTTCGAGATTTATGTTGTGGCTCCAAAACATCACCATGTATACCAACGAGGACGCGCCCAGTATCTGGGTGACGAACTGGTGTAGTGTGATGGCTTCGGCCGCAATCGGGTTTTACGTGCAGATGTTCTTCTGCTACCGTCTTTGGGTAACAGCTGTTTATTATTTGCCGCCCAGGACTTGGACTGAGTTCTGGCCAGGCAATCGGTCGGAGTCTCTATCTTGTCCTCACCACCGTTACCCTGTTCGTTGTAGCGCTTTCTGCGGCCGGCATGGCGGTATGTTCGACTTGTAAATTTGACATTCAGCACTCAATGCCCAGTAGACCTACTTGAAATGGACGCTCAACTATAAGCCGTCCTCACTCGACTGGTGTGAGTCCATCTCCATTTCAAAGAGCTGTCTTCTAATTGTCCGTAGATGCAGGCTATCTGGGGGCTGGGATGTGTGGGGACCTTTGCCTGACGGGAGGGATCGTGTTTTCCTTGCTAGTATGTGTTCGAGCCCCATGTTCTGGCTGCATTTATCCCTCTTGATAGCACCACCGCCAAGTTGTCCTTCCGCGCGGTCAAACCGCAAAGATGCTCGATGCGCTTCTCCGGCTCAGCATTCAGGTCCGTTCACCTTACATCGCAAGATAGATTTCCGCTCTCTTACTGCGTCTTCAAGTCTGCTGCACCAGCTGCGATGGCTGCGGCCCTCAATCTCGCTGCGTGTATACAGCTGAACATTTCAGGCAATTGGTTCGGCCCGCAGATCATTGTCGGACAAACATCCAACACGATGCTGCCGCTGATGTACGCCATTGCGGCCATGTGGAAGCTCAACTCGCGGGCGGAAATCCGCGCTGTGGTGGATGACTCCTTGATGATTACGCTCAATGTTGCGCCGTCAACCACGCTCAATTCTGCACCACAATCCTGTGGTCTCGATACGGCCTGGCGACTCTCCGGCAGCAAGGCCCTTACCTCTCACACAGACGAAGAGAAATCTACCGGGTCTGTTCCAAATGAGGCCGTTCAGCGGGAAAAGTCAGGGCTCCACAAGAGTCGAGGCCACTTAGCGCCTTGATTCTCCGATGCACGATTATTTCAGAAAATGAATTGAATGCGGACCTCCGTGCATAAAATAAATTATAAATCGACCCCTTGAGTACTGAGGTAGACGTTGTTGTGGTGGCTTGCGGGTTTCAGGTGCTTAATGGTGGTAGTGATAAATGGGCGCTCCCGGGACTTCGCGACAGAGAAGGAAGATCGCGAGCAAGAGGAAGGTGACTCAACCCCCCCGCGGCTATCAGGGTAACGTACTGCCTTGGTAGAGTGCTCGGCTTCTGAAGGAATAATAATGGACCCTACGACAGTCATCCCACCGCCAACGCCGACAAGGGGGTGAAACAAAATGAGTTGAAACCTTGAACAACAATGTCAGTAATCGCGGCGCGGCGTGATCAAGGGCGGAAGTCAGCTTGGGTTTGGATCTGAGGCGAGTGAATCTTATTTACTTAATCTTGAGGGCGACCGGGTTGGCTTTGGGCTGTAGTACTGTTCGTCGACTGCGATCCTTGCCGAGCCCGAGTTCCTACCGTTGTGCCGTCGTATCAGGCGTCTCCAATCGCAAGAGGTTCGCAAGACTGGAGAATATTCACCGTCACAATTGCTTTCATGCGCGCACAAAACATACCGCGTGGTAGCCACTGGTTGCCCGTATTTTTTAGATTGGTACTGAATTAGTAGAACGTGCTAGTTTAGCTATAGACACACCTCTACTGCCTCCCAGAGATGACTGAATCTTGAATGTGCGGTTTTTGCGGTGCCGTCGTTCAATGCATCCGACAAGCCAGGAGCGGCACAGCGAGGTGAATAGCTTAGGCAATGTAACGATATTGGGCGTCTGTTACCAGCCAACATATTAGAATTCACATCAGTCGGAGGCTATTCATTCATTCCAGCAGACTGAACACGTCACGAATGAATAGTGCGAGTCACTCGTAGGGGGCCATCAGGTTGCCAAATCCATAGTCGGAGAATTCAGTGGGTGTGGACTCAGAATTCGGATACGCCAGTGACGGTCCAGTGCAAGATTCATAACGGTTTCTCCGTTGGTGACCAGTGGGCAGAAGTTCCAACGACCGGAATAGAGAAGCCCACGACGCAATGATTCTGAATGAATGCGCGAAATGTTGCACATGAAAAACGCCCAGTGCTGGACCGGTGCACCGGAATCTGGATGCGTTATCACCAAGGGACACATTTCGGCATTCACTCGGAGCCGTAGTAGCATTGACAACGTAGCGACCGGTTGCCGGTCATATTGGGGTATGTAGTAGGGGTGGTGCTAAGAGAGACGGCAATCGCTGATTCGTCCCAGCCTGATCCGAGACGAGAGTAGTCGCATACGTGAAGCCACCAGCAAAAGGCACAAGAAAGAGCAAGGATAAGGAGCTGCATCTCGCACCTGGATGTGGGCTGGGCGTCGGAGAAAAAGATGTTTGCATGGTTATCCCGTGGAGATAGTAGGCGCTAAAATAACGATTAATTGCGCTAGGCCAACGGGGTCCTAGACTAAAGTATGGTTCGATTGCCGTAAAACCCCTGGACCGTATCATTATCGTTTGAAGGGTTGCGGGGCGTTCGTGCTTCTTCTGGACCTGTGAGCAAATAGAACAGAACGAGCACGGAGCCAAAAGAGACTCCAGACAGCGCGGCTCGACCTCAGCATATGTAGTTCCAGAAAAGCAATGAGACGTCGCGGCTCGCCAAATGGTGAAAGAGCCGGATAGTATAGGGTCTGAGCTGACCATCCCACCATGGACTCACCCGGCAGAGGAGGCAGTGGTTCAATGCAGATAATTATGAGTGAAAGAGAGCTTAGAAGCGAGCAGACAGGGCGCAAAGAAGTGGAACAAGCGCCGGGAGATGAAGGGAGCCAAGTGGAAAAGTCATGCCGAGGTGCCGAGGTGCCCAAGCAGGGACAAAGCCGAGGTCATCAAAATCACAACAATGCCAATTTATCGCACCGCCTTTCCCTTGTCATCAGCTTCCACCATCACGATCCTGAAGCCAGCCTGTGACCCGCATCTTTGGAGTACCCTCGCGTACCTGGGGCTAGCGAGTCATTGGAGTCCGTTTGGAGCGAAAACGATGAGCATCTCGGGATCCTGCTTCGCGATGAGATCGTCTCCGGCTCTCGCACCTGGTCAGTCCTCCAAGAACTATTCGTCTTCCTCGACCGCTCGAGCCCGGCGCACAGGCCTTCAAGTACCTCTGAAATACGAGAAAGAGCTGGGATTTGCACCTGCGAGTCAGTTCTCCCTTGATGCTTGGCTCTCTACGCCAACGGGGACTCGCCTGACACGCCCCTATGTGTGGGGACTGTAACCGCGATTCTTCGCGCAATTCCACCCGCCACACCGCCGTGCTCATCCTTGTTCATATGACGTCACCATACTCCCACATAATAAAACCTCCTTTTTCTGGAGGATCTCCGCCACGCCTAACAGGAAGGTCTCGCCTACCCAACAGGAAAATGTTCTCGTCCATATCCACCGAGTCTCCTTACGACATCCAGCATAAAATCGGTACGTATTCTGATGAACGAATGATGTGATGGGACTGTTTTTCTTACCTCTCGCTGTCTCGGAGTTCGTTGTCGCTTCTGACTTTTATTTCCTCTAGACGACCGTTTGTATGGAAAGACTGAGTCTCGACGTGTGAACACTGGTATGTCTTCTGTCAATTTATGTTTTTATCTCAACGCTTTCCCAGCTGTATATGCATTTCTATCAACGCCGCACAGTAGCGGTGCGAGTTTGAAAGCGCATTCCCGTGGAGGGGACGCGTACACGTACCCCTGTTCATGTCCAAGGGAGGGCTGACGAAGCACGGTTCGTCGCATCGCAGCAGCACCGCCAAATGCCTGGCACGCCATGCTACCCGTCGCTCCATGCACCCCACCATCCCCCTCTTTACCCCACTGCCAACGTCCAAAGTCCGTCGCCACCTGCAGGCTACACACAATACGGCATGTCCCAGCACCCCCGCAAAACACCGCGCCCAGGGTCTTTTTCCCCTCCCACTCACAGCCGATGTACTCGCACCAAGACCGCCAGGGGTGGACGTGGTGGTACGTCGCCCCGCCTCCTGCTCCGCCATCCCATGTGTCTCTGCACACCCAGAACAAGCACCCCGCCTGTCCCCCGCGCCCGGTGCACTGCGCCGTGATGTGGGCCGGCGACGTCCCTCACGACGCCTCGCAAGCGGAGCTCTGGCGCTTCTTCGCGCACAGTCCCGACGCGGGTGTCTGCGCCATCGCCCTCATCCCGCGCTCGGGCTGCGCGTTCGTCAGCTACGCGTCGGTGGCGCATCGCCACGCCGCGGTCGCGCGCTTCCATGGCAGGCCGCTGCGCGGGGCGGACGCGCGGTTGGTGTGCCGCGCGCGCCGGGAGGAGGATGATTTGCGCGCGGGCGTCGGTTCTGGCACGCGCACGCAGAGTTTGTCAGTGTCGGCGTCGGCGTCGGCGTCAAGCGCGACCGACGCGCCTGTGCGCCCGGGATCGGCCGCGAGCTCTTGCTCGCAGGTATCGAGCAATTCCAGTCTTTTGCGGCGGCATTTCCCTCAGCGCTTTTTCATTCTCAAGTCACTCACACGGGTGCGCCTTCTCGTCTTTCTACTTGCCCCACATCCTCATTCCCTGTCTTCCCTTGCAGGAAGATCTCGACCGCAGCGTTCAGACGCGGCTGTGGGCACCGCAAGCGCACAACGCCGGGATCCTCGACCGTGCGTTCCGCACCTCCGAGGACGTGTTCTTGATGTTTAGCGTCAACAAGAGCGGCGAGTTCTATGGATATGCACGGTACGTCTCCTTCTGCCTTCTGTCCTCCTCTCATCCAGATCGTTCTGTTCGCTCTTGGCTCTGATGCTCTTGCCCAGGATGGCCGGCCGCGGCGACGCAGACCTGGCGCACGAGCCTGAGGAGGGGTGGGGCGCAAACATCAAGCTGCAGTGGCTCCGTACCGCACGCCTGCCCTTCCAGCGCGTACGCCATATCCGCAACCCGTGGAACCACAACCGCGAGATCAAGGTTTCGCGAGATGGGACGGAGCTCGAGCCGGGCGCAGGGAAAGCCTTGCTGGAGGCGTGGCGGCCGGAGCGGGCGGCACAGAAGAGGGCGGGGCGGGATAGGGCAGCGTTCCGCTTGTGAGGTACATGATGTATATGGGTATTAGGGACTGGGCGTATCTATTCTGAATTTATCTGGGTCTGAATCAAATCTGAACACAGGCCCGCCTGCGGTTTTCTTGCAAAGACAATTTCAACACGGGTTCAGATCGCCGATGCTGTCGCCTTTAATTCGACGGCGCGAGTTCAGTGAGGGGAGTAGTGCGTTGGCGTACACTAAATTCCGAACAGAACAAGAACAGAAAGTTAAGAATTTGCCGTGGGTGGAGGAAGCGGACGACCATCCTGGGATGAGGAGCTGCGGGCCGACGGCAATCGCCCGAGCCTCACACGGGTCTTCAAGTCGGCATCGGGATCAGGTCTGACTTTCGCGGTGCTTCCGATAAAGTGGACCTACTCAATGCACCATGTGTGGTAGCCTCTTCATTCGATCCACACTTCAAGGTCCGCGTTTAGCAGAGTCATCGATGTCAGACGAACAACCTTCCCCCTGTCCGCATGCCCCATATCCTGCTCGCTTCGGTGATGCATCGTAACGTGTATTTTCGTTACATTGTGCGCGCCGGCCCCGTCCTCGCCTCCCCCGTGGAGCCACCCTCTCGCACTGACGTTCAGACGATGGTCTGGGTTCAACCGTGGGAGTCATCCATCAATTCCTTTGAAAGGCCGCCTGAGCCTTGAAAACATGTTTTGTTCATTTCCACTAAATGCGAACCAATTGGACGTTTTGTGTACATGTACCGCTACAAGCTGCATGTGAAGTTTTAGTCAAGGATCGGCGGGGAGTCGACCTCGAAATCGTCAAGGCATACGGTCAACGACGAGGCGGCTGTTACCGTACACCACCGACCTTCATATTTAGTCGAGGAAGTGTGAGAGTTTGTGCCAGCTGGAAAACAATTTCGCGTCACGAGCTCAAGATCGCGGAGTATAATCGAGCGTTCAACCACTGTTAGCCTGGTATCAACTTTCAAGATATTGCGGGGATGTTAGTGTTACGGTTTGCTTACTTATTCACTTATTCACTTGTGATATTTAGTTCGTTCGGCAGTTCGTTGGATGGCATGTACTTGGTAAAATTAATATTGCGCTCGGCTACTTATTCCACCACCTTCGAAGCGCGTCATCTACACAGCTACCCACCTACACCGCTCCCTACACCGCTACCTACCTACCGACCCGGTGGTGAACCGCAGATACTTAAGTCTTATCGGCATCTTGATCAGGGTCTGTTCGATTCGGGCCAGAGTCATCGTAATGAAAACGAACTGCCTTTTTCAAAGTCATGCTCGAAGTTGAACACGATTAGATTTGGGCTGTCTTCAAGCCTCAGGACTCAGGACGTGGGGCAGCTATCAGCCTATCAGTACTTAGGGAGTGCCAGTGGGCTACATCTAGAATGAAATGATTTGTGAGTTGAAATTCCAATAGGACTTCGAACATGGCCATCTACATTGACACAACTTACCCAACCTCGCAACTATTCACACTGGTGAATGGTTCACATCCGCAGAGAATGGACATCGAACCCCAATGTTAATGTTAATCTCGTGAACTTACTTTGCGGACGCCGGAAATCGCCTGTTCGATTCGGAATTCGGATTCGGATTCGGGCCTGGTTCTTTTTCTGCTGGGGCCGGACCTCCCGTACTAATTTAAAAAGAGGCAAAGAAGAACGAAGGAAGGACGGACGCAAGAACAAAGAGAAAGAAGAACGAAGCAAACAAAAAAAAGGAAAGAAGGAAATCCAAGCGCCGCTCGAGGTGAAATCGGGACGGGGATTTGAGTAAGTATTGAAGGAAATCGAAATTGAAATAGATGTAGGTGCACTGATTTTGAGAGCGCGTACATATCAAAGGAGATGAGGAGGAGGAGGAGTTGGATTTGAATTCGATTTTCACGAGCGGAGCAGTTCGAGGAGGGTGTATGTACGCGGATGGCTTGGGTCGATTGATTGCGTCTAGAGGGGCACGGATCATTGAATAGATGTCGGAATTTCTTGATAAAAAAGAGCGGAGGCGTCGATGAGAGATGAAAGATGAAAGAGGGAAGACGGGATGGTGGCGTTACTAGTTACAGTACATGGCGTTGATGGGCATTGGGGAGGGAGGCTGGAAGAGAGGATCGGTGTGTTGCGCTGCAGGACAAGAGGGCCAGGGGGAGGCATTGAACGGGACCATCAATGGGAATGCGAGAGGGAGGGAGGGAGGCGGCGGGGGAGGTGTACATGTACGGTGGTGTGACAAAAGTCGGTCCGTCCTAAGAGATGAATACGTCCGCTAGAGTGCCTCGATAGGCCAGGTTGCAAGACAGCGTAGGAGGTAAGACGCAAGGTGTCAGGCGTAAGGCAGACATAGGAATGAGGGAAACTGTTGATCAGAGGCGTGTACATGTAGACAGGCGCGCGCTCTTTATGCTCGATGCTTGGCTGCAGGGGTGTGAATCGATCTGGTGGAGGACTGGATTCATAGAAATGCGACGAAACAGGACGAGACATCGAAGACAAGGACTGCAGATGGCCAAGTACAGAACTTGACACAAAGACTCGGAAGGGACGGCGAGAATAGAGGAGATTCTCAAGAGTTAGGAGCCAAGACACGCAGCAAGAACGACAGTCACGAAGAGCGTGGCGGAAAGAAGAGACGTGGGCCGGGGGAAATGAATCGCAGCGAACGGCGGAGATGAGAGTTGTGGTTGGGAGAGAAGGTGTTTCGACGCCGGACGCTCGGGCCTTACTCGGGCCGGCAATCTGATGGCCGCTCTCTCCCGCCGTTTTCATGCACGCAACAACAGCGCCGCCCCGCCCGAAAGCAGTGATCCATGGCGGTGTGGATCCCATAGCGCGACAAGACGGACCACCCGACGAGTGCTGTGCTGACGCTTTCGTTCTTTCGTTCCTCGTTCTTGCAACGGCTTTGGATTGGATTTACTTGCTTTGCTGGACGACAATGCGTGCGTCTCTCCACCCACCTCGACGCATCGTTGACCATTCACAGTGGTTAGCGTCTCGCACTCACGGGCAATACCTGTACGCAAGCATATCATAGTCCCGGCATCGGAGCAGCGCGCCTGTGGAGAGAGGAGGGGGTAGAGGCGTGTCTCAAGCAGGATACCGCAGTTGTCGTGGGACGTGTCGCGTCCGCACCCCCGCCCCGCGCACAGTCTAACGGGGATGCCCGCCCATGCATCGCCTCGCCCTACACTCGAGCAGCATGTACTATCGACGTCGTCCTCGTGCTCCCGAGGTGCTGCATCGACGTCGGCGGCCTTTATTCGGCTCTTTCCTCCCGCAGACTGCGCACAGTGAACGGGCGGTGGGGAAGGGGCAGGGGCGAGGAGGAAGGAGCGAGGAGGAGGGGGAAGGAGGGATTGGATGGATGTGGACCGTGCTGATGACACTAGTACTCGCGCGTGCGTCGCTCCTTCTACGGAGTATGTACGTCCCCGCCACCTCCGCTCCTCGTGCCATATTCGCCTCCGCGCCCGCCGTATCGCGCCCAGTATCAGCCTCAGGCCTCCGCAACGGGATTGGATGCCTCTGCTGGATCTAGGGGACGACAGTGCGTGTGTCTCCACCCCACCTCGACCGCATTTAATATTAACCATTCGGCAGTATCCCGGCGTCGTGTGGACGTACCTCGCTCCATTGCCCCGCTCCCGCCCCGTCGCATCCGTACGGCGGACCGCCGGAGACCCGCGCTTCGCCTCACCGTCGTGGATGCGCAGTAGCACCGCATGCGCCTAACCCTCGCACTGATCACCTGCCGCCCGCCGTGTGCGCCGCCCGCGGTCTTTGGCCCTGCCTGCTCCTTCCGCTCCCCACCACCGGCGCAATGCCCGCTACGAATCACGATCGGCGTAACACGCAGCGGGAGGGCGCGACAAGGGTGGCAGCGGCTCATCCAGCGCGGCTGCACTCACAGCCCACGATCCCGCTGGCGATGGTGGTGTACCATGTATTCCCACTATCCTAGTACACGCCGCGCAGCTCGCCATCCTGCATCGAAAACATCATAATCAGCGCGACGCGCGTCCCCAGCATGAATCGTCCCCCGTGAATCCCGCGTACCTGTTCCCCATCGTCGTCATCGCCCATGCCCCCGCTCTGGCGCTCCCCACGCCGCCGGCCCCGCGACGATCGGCGAAACACCCGCACCGGAGCGGGAGGACAAGCCTCTGGGTGCTAGTGCCGCTCTTCCAGCTGTGCTCGGCCGCCCTGACGCCCGTCGTGTACGCATTGGCCCAGCGAATCCCGCGCTCCTCGCCGCCGCCGCTCCGCGCTTGCTCTTTGCTTCCTGACGCCCCCTCGCCACGGTCGGCGTAACCCGCGCAACGGAGGACAAGACAAGGATGGTATCGACGCCCATGCCTCTGTCTCGTATAGGCGTCAGCTGGAATGGCTGGCGTCACTATAAGCCACCGCCGAAGCCCCCACCCGCTGTTGGTGTATCGCGGATTGGCACTGACCCTCCATACGTCACGCCTGCTCGTCGCCATCGTCCCCTTAAGCCCTGCGACGGGTCTCAAGACGACGGTACTAGTGCCGCTTATCCCGCCTACGACGTCTATCCTCTATCTTCCATTTCCATGGTCGTCGTGTACACATTGACCCAGCGAATCCCGCGCTCCTCGCCGCCACCGCCGCCGCCGCGCGTACTGCCTCCGCGCTTACGCTTTGCTTTCCCCACGCCGCCCGTCCCACGTCCGGCCCGCCACGGTCGGCGTAACGCGCGCAAAGGGCGCTGGCGCCGCTCATCTGGCTTCTGCTGCACCTGGCACCAGCCTACGGCCACCTCTACGTCCGCACGCGTGCGGTCATCTGCATCGACGACGCCCCTGCCTAAGCCCACACGCTCCGGGACGTAATCAGAAGGAGCGCATCGAGCGGCGTGTCCATCATCGCGCGCACCCGCAGTGCGAATAGGGTTAGAGCCGCGCACACCCTCCCGTGCCCGCGCCGCACGTCTGCGCCACAGTCGCCCCTCGTGCGTGTCGGCGTGTTCGTGTATGCGTGCTCTCCGCGACATCCGCGGAGCCGCCGCTCGTCGTCCAGCGCTGCGTCTCCTGCCGTCGCCGCCGCCTGTGCCCATCATGCATCATGCACGACCTCGAAACCAAGGGCTTGCCGCTTGCGGCGCATCCTCCGACGGATCACGTCCGCCGTCCGTGCAGACCGGTTTTCCTATCCAGTGTATCGTGGCCCGTGCTCTCCCTCCCGAGCGGCGCATCGACCGCGCCCGTTGTCTCCCGTTTCCATCGCGCCTTTGACGGAGGACGACCCCGCCGTCTTGCCATTGCCATGTCCGCCTCATCTCCCTCGTCTCCCCGCCCAGTATCAGCCTCAAGCCTCCGTCACCTGAAGGAATGCGCAATGTTACCTCTGCTGGATCTAGGGGACAACAGTGCGTCTCCACCCCACTTCGACCGCATCGTATTGACCATTCACCAATAAAGCAGTATACCGGCGTCATGGGCTCTTCGTCGCAGCGCATCATGGACGTACCTCGCTCGGTTTCCCCAGTCCCGCCCGTCGCATCCGCCGAAGACGCGCGCTTCGTGGACACGCGGATTCGCATGCGCCTCACTATCGCGCCGTGTGACGCGCATCCCGCACTCCGCGCGTCTTCGGCCCTGCCTGCTCTTCCCGCTCCCTACCACCGGCGCAATACCCGCCACGATCGGCGTCACACGCAGCCGGAGGACAAGACAAGGGTGGCAGCGCTGCTCATCCAGCTCGGCTGCACGAGCGTACGTCTACGTCTACATCGTGCGGATCGAGGCAACGCCGCCCGCCCTGCCCACGCCCGCGTCCCGCCCAGGGTACTGAGATGGCGCGCATCACCGTCGTGCGGGCGTCGGTGCTTCAAACGATTGGCGTAGCGCACCGTAGCCCGCGTGCTCCCCTCCCGCGCGTACCGTTGCTCTCACAGGCCAGGTGTCCCCGTCTGCGCTCGCGCGTCCTGTCTCCCGCCGCGTCGATATCCGCCTGTCCTCACGCTCTACGACGCTGCCGCGGCGCATACTGGATCGCTGCAGATTGCGCATCGACGCCGTTCAGGCGTACATGTACGCGTGCTCCCCGCCGCTCGTCGTGTCCGGTACCCCACGCTGCCCGCTGCCCGCGCCCCCGCCCGTACGCTGTATCCCACCGCCCCATCGGCATCCGCCCTCGGCGCTGCCTACGACGCACGACCTCGACACCCCTCGCATGTGCTCCCACGGCACGTGGGCGATGCAGATCGCGTACCATTGCGCTCCTACTCGCACGGTGGGCCGTACGAGGCGAAGGGAAGCATAGACCGCCGTGGACGCGGGCTCGGGCATCGCTGCAGTATACCGGATTGCGGTGATGTACATCTCGAGCGTCCGAGCGTCCGAGCGTCCGCGCTCCCGCGCGGTCTTGCTTGATTCGTTGGCGCGGACGGCGGACGGCGGGGCGAGAACGCCATCGCGCCTGCGGAGAGGTACGAGGGGAGGGTTCGGGGTATGGAGAGGGTCGGATGCAGCGGATGGAGGGAAGCACCCGCACTGCAGCGGACCTGGACTAGATCGCCGCCGATCGATGCGCTCCCCCTCCCGTGCCCCACACCATCGCGCCCTCGCGCCCCACCCGCGTTTATGGTGTACATGCTCCCCGCGCCTGCCCATGACGGATGACCTCGATACCGCAAAGCATCCACGCCGCTACCGCTACCGCGGCACATGTTACACACTGGCTCGCCTTCGATCGTGGAGCGTCGTGGTGCCGTTGCCTTGCTCGCGAGGGCGGGGCATGGCGGGGGGAGGAGGGAGGGGGAGGGGCGGGGGCGTGGACGGGGCGGGGGCGTGGGCGGGGCGGGGGCGTGGGCAGCGAACGGGAGAGGGAGAGGGAGAGGGTAAACGGTAGGATGAAGGTATGTAGATTGTGGAGGGATTTACGGAGGAGGATGCAGGAGAGCAGACTGTGGCGGATCGGATCCAGCGCGCTTACGGGGCGCATACTGGACTAGTACTGGAAAGGATGCCCATGCCCGACGCCCGCGCCCTCCTCCTTACTGCGCCGACTCGACCAGCCATGTGCACTCTGTTTCGTCTTCGAGGCGCTCCATCGCCGCTGCCGAAACCAATACGGCGAGCCCCATCTCCGACATCGTGCGCGGCGCCATTGTCCCGCCCCGCACACTGCATGCCCGCCCTACTGCACCGACTCGATCGGAGAGATGGTGCTTTCTGGTTCGTCATTGGATGTGTTATGGTGACCAATATGTTTCCCGTGTGCGGTATTGCGGTATTACCTCAACCAGCGGAATACCCATCGCCAATATCACCGTTATCCATTATCCGTTATGCTGGGATTTATCATTTTGGAACCTACACTTGGCCACCCGGTGGTCTTGGCCCAAATTCATGTAACGACACCGATCCCCGCCCCCGCTACTGCAGTCTCCAAGAAACTCCCCAGAGTCCAGACCACCTGCTTCCCGAATGCTATTCGTCGCAACGGATTACAATTTACCCGAGTCCGCTCCCAGCGTAGTAAACGTTGGTTTCTCTGCTTCGCAGGGTCTGATGATCAATAAGCGTGTCACATCCTAGTATTCTGAGGTACTCTTTGTGCTCGATGCTTATTCGCCGGATGGATACTGACTCCGTTCTCAGTGTGTGCCTCAAGATCTGCAGGGCGTAACACCGAGTTCATTGACCGGTTGAATTGGCTCTTTGATCGAGCGCGTCTCCTCAGCAGGGGCAAGCAGAATCTAATTCAGCACGAGAACTATTTTGATTCTGCGGATGAGCCGTCTCAACGGATTCCGCGTATGTGCTATCTACGCTAATGCGCGCTCATTACATAGTGGTACAGATTTAAGGGATTTGGCGGGCGCGCGGACGTGCTTAAATCTACGGTTCGGCACAAACTGTGTGATGCCTACAGTCGGGACCAACTGTATATCAGTGCACGCTGGGATGAACTGTTGGGTCGAAACAGTTCATGCGCGGGCCCCGGTGTGTGATTAAGACAGTTGATATATGTCTTCAAGTGTAGTCCTGCGACATTAGACTCAAACTGTGATTTGCGGACATCTGAGTACCGGGAAAACCAAACACCTTGCGCTGATAGTTTATTGAATACCTCCGACATGCCCGATTCGCTTTCAACCGTGTCATTCGTAGAATCAACATACCCGGTATCCCCGAGCCACTTTGAACGGTGTTGAAATCGACGATGCTTGCTCGACACCCCCAAAGCATCCTATTTTTCGAAGCTTTGCCCTTGAAATCTGAATGATTTCGCTCTCTGGGACCCGCATACCACCCATGGAGAAGAAAATGGGCCTTTTGTTACTACCAGGTGTCGGGAGATCAACTGTTAAGTTTACACACCTCTTGGATGTGCAATCACAACAGTTGGACGGAACTGTGCGGAAGCAACAGTTGAGCCAAAGTATGTAACAGGGACAGTTGAACAGAACTGTTAAAAATGAACAGTTGGTCCGGACTGTTCAAATTATACAGTCCCGCGTACATCCAGGTGCTTTATTCCCACAGTTGATGTTTTGCTTCCATTACAGTCGGAGAGCTACGGGCAAATGCATAAATTGGACCTATACAAACACTAGCTTTACTCTGTGGCCGCCGCTTGTGTATCATTCGTTCGAGTGACATTTACCATGTATTCTCAGAACAAAACAGTAGCAGCGCTATGAGCGGCTGATTTTCTCTGAACCTTAAATCTGCGCTAAATCTACCTTAAATCTCCTACATAGTCACCCATTAGTCGTTACATAGTTAGTGCAGATTTAAGCGCCTCACGGGATGTTGGAAATACACAGTCTGTCGCCAGAGTTCCCATTGAACACTGCGTGAAGTGTGCAATTTGTACAGTTGGTGGCCTCGGCCGCCTTCCCGTTTTTTGCCTCAAGTCGACAGCGTCCTGCAATGTGGAGATGGGCAGTTTTGTTCTTGAGCGTGCCGTGCAGCTCCGCGCACTAGCTTCTTCTGTCATATGCTACCCTAGCAAGTTCCATTCTCATGTATCGCTGCAAGCAAAAAACGGAGTTTTCAACCAAAATGTATTCGTACAGGCTCAGTGCTCCGAGATCTGCGATTCATTTGAAGGACACTAGATACATACGGTCAGCTGCCCAAGCCTTCCCCGGTCTTCGCCCCACCCTCCACTCTCTCACAACGGGGGAATCGGGTTTGTCTTTGTGTTATGCGGTTCTGATGTTCAACCGCCACATACCGGGTTTAATGCTTTTTCAATGCGAGTTTAACGGGTAAGGGAGAGACCATAGCACAACGCCCACCCCTCGCGGGTAGTTTTTCGATCCCGCGATCGGGCGGCGACTCTGCCAGCAAACAAATTGTTCGAGAAGGAGACCCCCTCGCCCGCATAAAATTCTACCGTCCTTATTGGTATGTACTTTCCGCTGTCCGCCGTTATTCTGCCAGCTGGGACTACCTCGCCGCTACTCCTCGCGCGATCCCCAACTCAAACCCGTTCGACTCAAAGCAATAGGAACAGAGTTGCTGTCCTTCCTCGGGGCACAAATTAGGTGGCTTTATTCGGAGGACACGGCCCTGGGAAGAGATCATAGTTGACCTCTGTCGTAATCGGGGCCTGGCTCTATTCTTTACATCCTGTATCCAGCTTGCCGGTATCTCAGTGCGGTTGAATTTGAACGGACGTTTTAAGCATCCCAGTGTTGCATTTGGCATGTTTCCGGTCTTCATTTACTCACCCTATGCCTGTTCTCGCTCATTAGCTAACCGTATACCTGGTACACTTAGGCTTTGCTGTCTGAAACGTGCAGTTCATCCCAGGTGTTCAATTTGAACAGTTCACATCGGCACTTCCTAATTGGGAACTGCTTAAATCTAACACCTCGCTTCCTTAAATCTTCCAGGACTATGACCTACATAGCGGTTGATACAGATCATCTTGAAGTGAAGCTTTGTGGGCTCCTTGCTTTTTTGAAGGCAGATCAGCGTGTTATTTGGAACGGCATGAACTTCGAACCTCGGTCTATTGGTGGGATTCAAGCTGCATTTATGACTTGACCCTGGTTGAAGCTGACGTCGACATCCCGTAGGTGACTGCAGCTTTAGATCCACCTTGGATCATGTCACCCTGGGCGATGACCCGTGCGCTGCGGGTCCTAAAAAAAAACGCGCTCCTGATCATCTCCCGCTGGACTGAAATATCCGGCACTCTGGGCTCGATGAAAAATTCTGAAGGGCAGCCCTCCCTTCCGTATCTTCCACAATTGGACAGGTTCTGTGATTCCATTATACCGCTGGGCTGTAGCTGTCCTCGTCCGCCTTCCGCAGGACTTCCATCACCCGACCGATGTCTGACCGCTGCCTGAACGTTATTTCTGTTCAGAATCAAAGTGCTGATTCAATGATCATTTTATACCTGTCACGCCACTTATCGCTCTCTCCACTGCAATGAATCTGACCCTCCTGCTCTCACCACGATGCCAGGCAATATCGCTCTTCCCTCCGCCCGTACGACCATCGCTCTCGAACGCCTCCGCTGTGGGAGCCTATTACTGACGGCAACTTGGCGTGCCCGCCTCGCTGCCGCCGCGCTCATCCTGTGCGCGACGCGCGGTGCGGTGGCGGCGGACAACCTCGCCTGCAACGGCACCGGTATGAACTGGTACACAAGCGTAGTTGGGGAGACACCATGTGCGTATCGGCATTCAGTTGTGTCGTATCTGCTACTCTCGCTCATCCCGATCCCGCAGGCCAGACGTACCAGCAATTACGACGGATATGCAACGCCCAGTGTGCGTCCCCCCTGGCCGCCGCTGCATCCTTCTGCTCACCTTTTTTTTTTTGCGATCAACAGACACGGTCGGGGTGCAGAACGTCAACACGCCGCCCGACAGCTGCTCCGACCAAGTCTGTGGGTGTCTCGCTCCGCCCCTTTCCTCCAGTATATACTGAACCTCGCATAGCGTCATGCTGCTGCAACACCATCGCCTTCGCTCTGAGCATGCTCTGTCTCAAGTGTGTCACCCTTTTCAATCGAAGCGTCCTTGAATTCACGCGCTTGTAGCTGCCAGCAAGACATCGGGACGGGCACGGGGTACGACGCCGGGGTGGGCGCGTACCAAGACTACCTGGGCAGCTGCTCCGGCCCGCTGAACAAAACCCTCCCGACGGACATCCAGACGGCTGTGTGCAACGAGAAGATCAAGATTGCGGACGGTATCTATTCGAATGGGTGGTCGGACGGGGAGTGGTTCTAGTGCGTCTCGATGATTTTGCCCTTCTCCTTCGTCATATCTCCCCAATAATAATCTGCAAAGTGGATCGCACGCAGAGTTTACCTCGCATGTGTGCCGTGCTACCTGCAGGAAAAACTGTCTCCCGCTGTTCACTTCCCCTCTTTGTTCTGCCCAATTTTCCCTTTCGCCGCCACTTCACTAACCTTCTCCAACCTAGCATCTACTCGAGCGAAACGCTCACCAAGGACAACATCGCCGCCAACAACAACTCGTTCACGCACTGCGCAAGCACCACTATCAATGCGACTTCTACGGCTAGCGGGTCGGCGTCGTGAGTGACTTTCTTAGTCTTGTTATTTTTTCGTTCTGTTCGGTTCGCACTGCGCAGCAAACGAGTCGTGATGGCCCAAGGCTTGCAGTTTTTTCCTCTCCCACCTTTCTCTCCAGAGCTTCCCCTCACTAACACGCTCCCAGCTTAATCCCCCCCAGTGCCTCCAGCTTCGAGACCTTTTCCCAAAGCCAAAGCAGTACACCCGCGGCGACCTTTACCGCCCACTCCAAACTCACTACGGGCGCGATCGCAGGCATCGCCGTCGGCGCCACTATCGTCGGGATCACCACGCTTTTCGCCGTTTGGTTCTTTTGCTGCTTCCGCAAACGGGAACGCATGCTGCACACGGAGGTTCCAGTGTTGCAAGAACCATTTAGGGCGTGGGGGATGAGGGAGCGGCCTCGGCCGCGTAAGCGGGGCTTGAACGTCGGGTCTACTTCGGATGTGAATGCACTGTACATGACCCCCAGGAGCGCGGCCTCGGAGGAGGAGCCGTGGCTTCAGGCGGATGGCAGCGACCGCCACCAGGACGGCGGACCTGTGTCGGCTGCGAGTCTGGGGAGGAGTGCAAGCGGACGTTTGCCGCCGGCGTATGGAGAGCAGATCGCCCATGGGGCATAAATCTACTAGGTTGTTTATTTCATGTTGGATCCCGGACGCAATTTCTAGTATATAATTTGGGTTAAATGTGTAGTCCGACTCCCGAGTCGTTTTATCCTAAGCGCAGAACTACCTGGATAAGTGCCATCTGCATGCCCTTATCCCTGGACGTATCGTGACCCATGGGTCGTGCTTACTGTACAGGCATTGTTGAATGTTTTTTTGGATGTTTGTCTTTCAACGTTGCCAAGTACTAGCAATTTATAAATTTTCACGAATCGTAATGATTCACAGACGCAAACGAACTAATTAGATCGTTGGATAGCACAGTTCCATATTTTTTGCTGGACTCCATGACTAAGTGGGCGACCCACGCCGAGGTGCCGAGCAGCCGAAACAGAGGCAAAGTCGATGCTGCCACACAACAGCAAGCACTTCCTAACTCGAACCATCACCACGCCCGCTCGCGACGTTGACACTGAACTTCCTCTGGCAAACACATTTGGATTTCCGTTTTCCCCTTAGATGACAGCGGCGAAGGTGGAGAACCTCGGTCCGTCTAAGTTGCTTATCATGTCGGCGGCCGCAGTATCAACTTTCAAGTCAGAGTCTCTGTGTTCATCATAGTACGGTACAGTCAATTGCTAGAGCTACATTTAATTTACATTAATTTGTCCAGACCAAGGCCCTTGTACATCTTGTCGAGGCCAGTGGCGCCGACGAGACCCTTAAGAAAGCCGTCAAGCCCCAGGCCGCTGAGCAACTTCCCGACGAGATTCAGGACGCCGGTGAGCAGAAGCCCTACACCACCTACAATCTGGGTAAGGGGTTCTGTTGACGGGAGGGTGAGCAATACGAGTTGGAGGGAAAAGGACGATGACGTACGGCCCATGGCGTCGAGGAGTGGCCCGAGGTCGCTCTTTGCCTTGGGGAACGAGTCGAGCTTATCCCTTGCCCATTCGATCGTACCGCCAACCTCCTCAACCAACTACGCAAATACAATGGATTAACGGTGTGTCGGCAGTGATGATGTGGGTTGCCACTTACGATTTTAAGTGCCTCAGCGAGGCGCTGCTCCTCCGGCGTCGCGCTGTGGTCCGCCACGCTGCGTGTCGCCTTATTGCTCAGCCGGTTGTTGGGGTCAGCACCGCGGATGGAGCCGTTCGTCTCGTTCAAGATCTTCTCCGCCTGCTCCAACAACGGTTTGACGTTCTTGACGAGCTCCTTCTCGTCGCGGTCCTCTTCCTTCTTCTCGAACATGCTCTCAATGTTCTGCGGAGAGCAGGTTAGTAAGTCAAGCGAACACCATACGCCGTTGCGTACCTTGCGGATCATCTTGCACAGCGGCGTGCACTTCTGGTTCGCCGCCTCGATGATGCGGCATAGGTGCTCCGCGAGCTCGTTGTCGGCCTTCTTTTCCTCGTCGGAGCGCTTGTCGGGGCCACTGTTGGCGGTCAGTCTTTGCTTTGGTGGACATGAATGAGACGCTTACCTAGACTCCTTAGACGCCTGCTTGGGTACAGGCTGCTCCTGCTGAGTGATATCTCCTTGCTCAGAGACATCTTCTTGCTCATTTAGGTGGGACATGTTGGAGTGGAGGTGTGGGTGAAGTGGGGTGTAAACTCGTGGTGAGTTTATCCTGCGCCTCACTTTACGGACTTTATATGCGAAACGAGGCATGACGCCCGGCGCGTCAGTGGTGCGCGGTAGCACATACCGCTCCCGACTACGCTCCCAAACCGACGATCCCTTGAAATTCCCTTCGGAGCCTGGTGATGTCACTGACTTTTGGACCGTGTTATTTACTACAATTTCGCAGAAATTCAATGCATCGCAAATTGCGCCGATTTCGCATAGTCCACGAGTCTCCAGGAGTATTCAATCTGCCTGCTTTGCGAACTATTGAGGGTGTGAGCCTGAGGCAGTTTTTTTTTTTTTTTTGATGCAATCTCGGCAATGTCCGCACCATCATGATCGGGCCTTTGCGCCGACCGCTGCCGAATCCCGAAGAAATGGTTGAACTTCAGCTGCGGAGGTGCTGCAGCGGTTCTCCGGTTGAGCGGTCTAATCTGGTGGCCAACTGGTGACACCGGGACTGCTGGCCATTGATTCTCTGCATCTGTCGGAGGCCCTTTCGGCTCAATGCTAACCGGGATAGCGTTTTCGCATGCAACGCAGTACTTCAACAACTTCCCGAACGACAACTCGGTCAGAAAGTGGCTTGTGGCTGCAAGTCTTTTGCTCTGCGTCGTTGCTCTTGGAGCTGAATTACGCAACCGTTTATGTGGTGCTTTTTCTCAGGTTGTTTGTTCTGTCCTGACCGTAATTTTGGTAGCCACTTGTCACCATGTGGGGTCAGTCGCCCTTGGTTCTTCTGCGACCGATCCTAACCGCTAACCGGAGCGGACGACAGGCAATCCGGCCGCGTTCATCACAGAAGTACGTCCCATTCTATTGTTTGAAAGCTCTAGCCTCATCGTCCGGTGGCAGACCTCGGGTGTACGTTTCGGTCCACCCTCCTTGTAGCCTGGTCCATTCAATTCTGGTTCAGGTTACAGTCTACAGCGTCTGCAATGCTTTCACAGCAGCCACGGTCAACTCGTACCTCGTCTCGCGATATTACAGAGTGTAAGTAAGCTGTCCGCACTTCCAATTGCTTCTGTCCTGAAGTTATCCATCGCAGGTCCAAAAACCTCTTCGTCACCCTCTTTTTATGCGCGCTCGTTCTCCTACAACTCAGTGTCGACCGGCTTCATATTGACGGTACTGAATGAGATTGTCCTTAGCTTATAATGGCGCATTTGGCGGTTCTGCTGTTTCCAGGCACAAAACCGGAGCAATTCCTGAAGGCGGAAAGAATTGGGCTTATATGGGCCGTCAGCTCGTTCATAACTGGTATGTCGTACCTCTCGGACGTCTGCAAAGCCCCCAACGCGGTACAAGCAGATATATCCATCGCAGCAGCACTGGTGTTTACACTGCGCAGAATGAAGAGCTGTTCAACGACACGAACCGGTGCGCGACTTCCGCGCATCTTATCTTATCCACCTAATTGTTAGACTTCTCCGCCGCCTCATGTTCATATGCATCCAAAATGGTTGCGCGACCAGTCTCATGGCACTTGGGGGCATGACGGCCGTTATAATTAAGGTGGACAGCAACAGTGCGTTTTCTGCCAATCCTAGCAAGGGCGCTGCTCAATTTTTGATCGTTTCTTCCTCCAGTTTCCTCCGTCTTCTATTTCTCCGTCCCCCCCCTATATGTGCTCACCTTGCTCTCCAACTTCAACCTCCGCGAAAGCGGAAAGTCGGGGAGCCGGACATGGTCGAGCCGGAACAACAACACCCACATTGGCCCCCATTCGGACATCGTCATCGAGGGCATCCGTAAGCAGCACGCACTTCAAGTCACCCATCTGTAGACTGACGGTTGGGCCAGGTGTGCGCCGCGACGGCGGCCTCAACGACCCCACAGAGTCGGAAATCGAGATCATCTCCCCGAGACTCCCCCAAGGCGAACATATGGCACCTCCCCAAATTCAATTCTCATACGTTCCGGGATACTGTTGCAGCGGGAGCAAGCGATGGATCCTGATTTAAATGCGGGAAATTACGGCGGAAAGCCCATCGGCGGGGATTAGGTCGCGGTTTCCCACGTGTATCCCAATTGAGATACATTGGAAGTTTTGTGGTGGACGAGGGGAAATGGGATACGGGGTCACAAGCTCGTGGACAGTATTTAGTGTATATAATCAGATAATTGTTCTTGCAGGCCACTGAACCGGAAAATCTTTCGAATTTCGCACGGTTGTATACACACTTTCGACTTTTTAAAGTACAACTCTCCCTGACTTTCTCTGCACAGAATTTAAGCCAACGATCCCCCCCCGTCCTCGACATACCAGCCACGCTCGTGGGCTCCATATTTCACCAACCTCAAGCTGACGATTCGGCATGATTTGGCTCGGCATCAACGGATTAAAGGTTTCAACTTGAACTTTCGCACCAGTGGCTCGGATCCAAAGCAAAGCGGCAGAGTGTTACCTACGCCAGAAAAATACTTCAGCCTCACGATCTCAAGCTCACCGGAGGGAAGCATACAAATGAGGGCGTTCCCAGAACGGGTTTGAACACTCAAAAGATCGCACGGAGCACGTGTTTTTAGGCGCAGTGACTATCACGCCGGTCACATCACTCTTCACTCTCTCCCACTTCCGCCTCTCACTCGCTCTCGCGCCGCCGTCGTGCAACTGCTCATCTTCGAACCGCTCAGACACAACCACTGCAATGGGATCAGTTATATCGTTCATTACACAAACCTTTCCGCCGAAATCCAAGTTCTCCGTCGACGACATCCCCGATTCATATCCGGAAAGGTCTTATCTCTGGCATTTGTTCCCCGATTTCCGAACTCACTCGTATGTAGGTCATTATCGTGACCGGAGCTAATTCGGGCACAGGGAAGGAAACGGTTAAGGTATGCCGAGTTACCCTTTTGTCAGCTAGAGATTAATCAATTTCCTTCCGAATAGGCTCTGCTGCAGCACAACGCCAAGGTCTATGTGGCGGCGCGGAATCCGGCGAGCGCCAAGATAGCCATCGACGACCTAAAAGCCCAGACTGGGAAACAAGCCGAATTTCTCGAACTGGACCTTGCCGATTTGCACTCCATTAAACGCGCCGTTGAGGAGTTTACCAAGTATGATCCAGTCCTCAGTTCGCCGGTGCTCTAGCTGATTCTTAAGCGATGAATAGGAAGGAGACCCAACTGCATGTCTTGTTCAATAACGGGTATTTGTCGTTGCCTGACCCATCGCTGGCACTGATGTCCCGGTATTGGTGTGATGGTGAGAATAAGAATGGAAGAACCTTCTCAATGGTAAAGCTCATACAAATCACCTTTCTGCTGGATTGACTGACGAGCCACCGAGCAGAGTATTACTCACTTCAGGTTTAGGCCCCGCCAATCGAGCAACTCACCGCGCAGAAGTACGACCTGACCTTCGGGACAAATGTGTTGGGTGAGATTCACTGCTTCCCCCAACCTCTTCGTTTCCAACCCCCTTCAGGTCATTTTTAATTTACCAAACTCCTGCTCCCAACCCTCCTCGCAACTGCCGCCCCAGGAAAGCCGGCCCGTGTGGTCAACACTGCATCCACTGCAGCTGAACTATTCGGCGAGGACATCAACTACAATACTCTGAGGGACAGCCCGGCGCGCAAGAAAGCCGGGGCTAATAAGTTATACTTCCAGAGCAAATTTATGCGTGCGTTTACAAGATCGATCCTGACAAATTCTGACCCAAATTCTACCAGGGCAACGTCGCATTCAGTAACGAACTTTGGCGCAGATACGGCGACCAGGGCATCGTATCCGTTGCACTCAACCCTGGGAACTTGAAGAGCGGGCTACAGCGCCATCTTGTTGGGTTCGAAAAATGGGCAGTCGTACGAGAATCCATCTACCAGTCACGCTGAAGCTCAATTGTATCACAACAGCAATGGATCCTCTACCCGACGTCATATGGCGCGTTGACGCAGCTATGGGCCGGTACGACCGACGTTGGGGCAACCTTTGGTGGAAAAGTTGAACGTCTATTTGTCATGGCGAGAACCAGAGCTGATTTCATTCATTTAGTATCTGATTCCGTGGGCACGGGTGGGCACAAACCCCTCAGCTAATCCTACCTCGGAGAAGGCGCTTTGGACCTGGCTTGAGGAGCAGGTGCAAGGCATTTGAATCAAAGCATGGTCTTTCACGCGCGTCCCGTAGTCTCACACTTCCATTCCGTATGTCCCGCGCTCATAGCCTACACCTTTTTCTTCCTTGAAACTCACTGGAAACATCAGTTTCACGCCGTCGTGAACTGCGTGGCGAAACAGCGGCTTTGATCCATTCATCCATTCAGAATCCTCCGACAACGCTCCTGCGCCCATTTCTCCTGTCAGTACTAATTCATTGCTATTTCATACGTCGACTTCATTATTGCTTCCCGGTATGCCACATACAGTATGCGGTTGACTCACATCCAGGGCGCTTCTACCTCACCAACCTCTTACATGTACAAGTTGCTGCCGTCGTCGCAGCTCAAACCATCATCTACTCCACTCCCAAGAACACTCCGTTTTAGCTACGGAGGCTGCGTAAGTAACCGTACGGGTTTATTTCCGCATTAACGCCGTCGGCCCGTCGCGCCACATATTCATAGCTTAACCCCCTCAAATCTTCCTGGCAGAGCCCGGCCGTCTGGAAAGCCAGCATGATGATGCAATTCGAAGCAGGGCCGTGGCCCGTCGTCGGTGAAAATGTATGTGAAAATGGCTGTGAGTTCAAGTAGTCGTCATATTATCTCGCTGGACTGAAAAAGAGAGTTGCATACCAGGGGAATGGCATTGAGACGAAGATCCTCAAAAATTCGAGCGGTTCCGATGCTTAGCGAGCTGGCTGCCGGTCAGTCTAATCCCTTGGCACCACAAGAATTAAGTTCCGCACCCTTCCAAGCAAATCTTTCGAGATGAGGGTCAAATCCAAGACCGTGGACAGATTCCAGAAACTCATGCTGACCTTGGACCAGACGCACTGAAAGAATCTACCCACGACAATGTCGCACCTTGTGCAATGCACTCTGGGTAAGCGCCACAATTCAGGGTCCCAACACATCACCTCACACTGAGACTCCCTCTGACCACTTTTTCGGTGATCACTTCAAAACCTGGGGCTGAGCTTCTCTGCATTTCCTCTCGCGATCGTCTGTCTATTAGACGAATGGCGCCGAGCGGAGCATTCTGGGCCAATCGTCAGTCATCGTCAGTGAGGTTTTTACGCACCGAGGGAGGCCACAAGTACTTGGCATTCCCTTTGTGTCAGGCGTTGTCCGCCAAGAGGCTTTCAGGAATCCACTCGCATGAAGAAGTGAACCTTCGATCAACACTGTAATCCCACTCCCCGAAATAACTGAACGGACTGGCAGTCTAAGACAGAGATTCTGTAGCTCGAGCAACAAAGTACAACTCTAGGCGACAAGTGGAGTCGCATCTAAGCGAGGGGATTTCGCGTAAGTCAACCAGGGTGCACATTATCCTCGTCCGTAATGCGGATTTGCCACCGGAAGTGTGGGGTACGGTCCAAGCTTTTTTCTTTCTTTCTTTCGTATGTGACCCGCGCCGCAGCCTGTCCGACTACCCCAATGCATCGGGGATTATCTACACAAGGCTGTGCGTACATCGATTTCTAATACGCTTTCCTCTCAGGGTTCCGTGTTGAGCTGCCTCTGAGCGCCGGCCTCTCGCAATGCCAAGCCCGTACATTGGTACAAAGGCACTCACTCCTCGAGAATTTGGGCGTCGGCAATGTCTACACCTATAACCCCCCGTAGTTCCACAAAGGCCCCTGTCTCGTCCGATGGCGATCATCGCAAGCGGTAACTCTTCCTCATCCTCCCCCACTCTTTGATACTAACGAGACTCCTTCTTAGCCGCCGCAACCGCACGACGCAATCCTGTCTCACTTGTCACGCAGCTAAACGCATGGTGCTCACTGATCCGTATCCGCAGAAGTTTGTCCAGCTCACTAGACCAGCTAGTGTGACCGCAAACGCCCCTGCTCTAGATGTATGCGGCTCGGGATTGTGAGTATTCACATAACTGCGGCGAGCGAGTTGACAAAACGAAGTACCAGAACGCGAATTGTGTTTATGAAGTCGACCATCCCACTCGCAGGCAAGCGAGAAAAGAAAGCGAAGGCGCGAGAATGGTCAATCGCATTGCGGAACTTGAGGCTGTAATTCGAGAGGTAAGTCCTAAACGTTGCATAAGTGCGTGTTCTGATCTGTTGCCAGCTGAAGAAGACCGAGGGGCGACAGGATAGCTCACCCGGATTAATTGATATGAATACTCTTTTTCACTCTACCGCTTCCCAGTTTCCTTCTGGTATGCGTGATCTGGAACCTATCTCCGGGTATCCGCACCCAAGTGGTTTCGAGTCGTTGGCATCCCTTATAGCTGCATACGCGGATAAAACCGGCCACATGTTTGTTCAAGGGGCCGGCAGTTGCGCTTGCATGACCGAGTCGGCCTGCTACAATGCGGTACTCGGGCTGTCTCTGAGGCTCTGGAAGGCAGCGGATGTACTTGCACGGTCGCCAAGCCACGCGAGGCATCCTGATTGCGCCTTGAACAATCACATCTCTGATTTGGACACATTCGCCAAGTCTGTGCATCTCTATCCAATTTCTTCGCTTCGGGGCTGAAAACAATTACAGGAACTCGTTGATTGACGTTCTAGGCCATAGTTTCTCCTTACCAGACCCTGGCTGCGGTTTCGGCCCTGGTCAAATGATTCCTCCGAGTTTTCCGACTGTCTTCGACCAGCCATATCTCGAGAACAGCAGCTTCGTTTGGCCCATAGCGGTCTCAGATAATTTTATGTCCTGGGCACCCGCGTAGAGAACGAGAAAAGCTGATGTAGTGTACTCTTGCAAGCTCAAAAATGTATGACCCAGTTAAACGATGCTTTTGGTTGTGGAATTCAACGTGGTTCAGATACGAAACCGCTTCTCCCCGGCATTTATTTTGACCGTAAAAAAATCGGAGCAAGCCGGGCGCTTGTGTAGGAGAAAGACGGGGCACGGGCGGGACTTAATCCATATTCCACAACCCTATACAAACACTCGTCGACTTTCGTAGCGCCTATCTGTACCTATTTACCGCCTTCGGGCACCGCGTCTTTAGTGGTATTAATTAAAATATGAGCTGCCGCTAAACACGTGGCGATGGTCCTTTGATTGCAGAGTAGACTGAGCTTGCCTCCTGAGGGACATGGTTATGCCCCCTGACGTTGACCGGAAATACGAGTAATCGTTCCGGAGCTTTTGCCGCCTGCGAGTGATGTGCTTGTATCAAGTTGTATGGGCCAAGTATGGGCTTTGTGAATCGCGCTCGGTTATTAGTCAGCAATTCCAACCGTGAGAACTGTTCGCTACCCGGAATGCCGACGCGGGAGAGATCTCACACCCCCTTGAAGCCTTCAACCTCCACCATCAAAAGCCACAGTTTGTATTGCAACACATTGATTCAACATGGTGGTTTTCGTGCTCAGTACTGGCCAGCTGGGACCTTGGCGCAGTGAGTAATGCGCGTACTCACGTCCCGCAGTAAATGGCCCATTCTCCTTGGAAAGTCCAGATTAAATCTGGGTCAATCAACTCAAAGTATGACTTGCGCATTCATAAGCTGCTCAGGCTGGTAACTTCAACGACAGACTGTCATAAATCTGCGGTCAAATCCAAATGAAAATCCTTGGTTGAGCCGGATTGATCCCTGTTTTCAAGGCGTGCAAGCGCCTTGCGCTCAGCAATCTGGTTTGAAGCAGTCCACGTCCATGCATGTTATTCATCCAAGAAGTCCAGATGAGATAGGTCTTGTCTCGGTCAGTAGTACTACTAGCACATCGGACGGCGAGATTTGGGCTCAAACTTCAAAGGGCCACGAACAGAATTGAAGCTCGGCGAACTTGCAGAAGCTCAGGTGCAGTAGCGATACGATGGAGATTGGAACTAACCGTGCCTTAAGACCATCGTAAAATTGTGGATCTGAAACATTCAAACGTCAGTTCCAATCGTTTCTGGCCGATTCGCAAGGACTTACGCTTTCATCTGCAACTTCATGTTCCTCCTCTCGATGCACGCACATCAGATCGCCGTGTAAATCCGTCTGCAACATGTCAGTCGCCAGATCCAATAAGGGCGGTTGCGTCACGGGTATGCCTCCCAGTGTACGCAGCTTGTTCCACTCGTACTCCGCCTCTGCGTCGTATTCCATGACCTGCTGCGTGCTCGACATGGTGTGAACGATCTCGCAGAGGTACAATTTGAATCCGTATGCCTTGGCCAGCGGTGCGAGGTGGCAAAGAAGTGTGGCATCTTTGCCTGTGAACGCGCCCGCAGATTCTGGGCAGCCGTCAAGGAAAAATAGGATCAGTTCCGGGGCATCGCCGCCCGCGTTCACAGCGTGTCTCCACGCGCAAAATGCATCGCGCAGGGGAGGCATCGCTCCGGAAAGGTGCTCCAGCCGGGACACGAGCCGCGGGAGGAGAGAGAGGTCGGTATTGTACGTATCGCTCACGCCGGATACGTGGTAGGTGAGACAGATAGCCTCGTTGCCGGGCCCGATGTCGATACGGGCGTCAGAGACGCCGGTGTACATGCCAATGACGCTGAAGCTCTGGCTCAGATCGCTGGGGAGGTTTACGTCGCAAGATTCGCCCAGATGCGTGGCGTGCACACGAATATCCACAGATTGCGTGAAGGTCGCGAGGATGACGAAGATTGACGCAGAGTGGTTGTTATCTTTGGCGGCAGTCCTACGCGGGCGTTAAAATCAGGTTTTGCCTGAGGACTGGCAGGAAATTAGACTCACATGAGCGCGTGTGATCCGGACTTCAACACGTCCAGCGTCGTAAGTCTCCTTTCCAGTGTCACATTACGTTCCGAGGCCTTGATTTCCTGCAAAACAGTGGTACAATTGCGCCAGATGACCGCCTCGGCCGCGTCGTTGAGGAGCTGAAACTTTGGGTAGTCCAAGTCAGTAATTAGACAAAGACCTCCAGCATTGTCACACGCACTTCCGCTTCTGATACTGTATGTCGAGACGCACGACCGTCCCCGAGATGGGTGGCCAGGAAAGCCATGTCCCCGGGCGATATTGGGACTGCGAAGTGTTTCCCGCGGATTTTGAGGCGTACCAAGGGAGCCCTATTCTCTACAGACACAGCGATGAACGGCGTATCGTTCAGATCACGAAGGAACCCGGTCTTGGCATATTGTTGGATCTGGTCCTGGACGAATTGTCAGCCCAGTACATCAATGCTCAACATCATACAACAGACCTGGATACTACCGCAGTCGGGCCAGATTGCGAGTGGCTGCGGGGGTAGATAGCCTTTCATGTCGGGTTGGAAGCTATCCCAGTCCTTGATGGCGTTCAAGTCGGAAAGTTTGAGAGGATCCATAGTACTGCTCAATAGGAGAGGGAAAACGGGCGTCGCTGGTCACTTAGGTCGGCTTTTAGAGCGGTCTCGGTCACGGTGAGTCAAGAATAAAGATCTCTGTACTGCCTCGTGGCCCGTGCGTGGGACTCGAAAAATAATGGTTTTCCGACCATCTAAATCGCCGACGGGAAAAAACGCGAAACAAGAATGACCATAGAGGCAGGGAATTTATTGCGCACAGTTATATGCCATCACTGGGCATTTGCCGCTCGGCGCTTGATCCACAGGAGAATCCGGGGCTTCTGTTCAATCCGCGGACCTGAGAAAACCCGCATCAGAGAACCCTCAAAAGTTGCAAAGAACGATGGGGACGAACGCAAGATAACTTAGGGAAAAAAGGATACCTCCCTCCCGGCCCAGTGCGGACGCGGTCCGGATCAGGAGAATACAGAGCGCAGTCGGCCATTGTCATGTAAGGCGGATCCGATTTGTGCGCGGGGCGAGTAAATGACGCCCATCGTTCGTTCTTCTACGCAAGCATCCAGAAGGCGGAGAGAGAGGCGGAGAAATCAGCATACGGTCAGTGCGAGACAGCCACGTCGCCAAAATAAATGCAGGACCCTTCGGCGGTGGTGTGAGTGGGGCAGAAGACGTGTCGAAAGGATTTATTGCGGAAGTTCGATTGCGTATGGGTGAGACCAGAATCGACGTCTCAATGCTCCTCCAATTGTCCTCTGAAGTCTCGGAGCCTGTCAAGGTGACAAGGTGGCCGGATATCATCAGCCTGCCGCGGGAGACTTGGGGGTTTGCATAGAGGGTCAGAATTTATGGTGGCACAGACCACGACACATCAAGCTTGCTGCTTCAGCCTACAAGGAGAAGAGAGGAAGAGCCAAGGAGGAGAGGAGCTTTGTTTGCGTATGCTTCCCCATCATGATGTGACGGGATGGGCACATCAGTCACGCGTGACTCCCGTCCCGCACCATCATGCTCTCCCGAGTGTCTGCCATTCGTCGCCTGCCCCACCTGTCAGCAACATCCAAGCGGTTTACATACAGTCTCAAGGAAGGATCCGTTGCACAATTAAAGGGGCTTTCGTCGGTTCCAGGCTGAGTTCCTCCAGTCTTTGAGATCTCTCCGGTCGATAGTAATCTCCCGTGCCCATTTCCCCGCGGCGCCCGCCCCACGATTCACGCCGAGGACAGGTGAGTGTGCCCATGAAACTACAGCATGTATGTTTGCAATATTGCTCAGCACGCTGCAGAAAAGAGAGTATAACGACGTCCTTGGATCGTGCTCGATACTTGTGTGCTGAAATCTCAAATCTACCTCGTGCAATGTATGCGTTGCGTATCGAAATGGAACTGCTTGAATGGAGGATAGAGACTGTGCCGTGACGGCCAGTCGCTCGCACGCTGCGCCGCTCTCCACAAGTTCTCGATAAGCTTACTCGTTTGATGGTTGCACGTCCACGTCCACCCCGCTCCCTCCACACCTCCCCTCGGTGTCTCTGCATCTCCTCGACCTTCTGGCACGAGCCGTCTGCTTTCGCGCCGACGGATCGTGCCCAGGGTCTTTTTGGAATTAACTGGGCGCATGTACGTCTTTCCTCTCCTGCGGCTCTAATCGCTGACCATCTTATCCCCCTCAGGCTGTTCTGTTTCTAACTGCAACCATTTTCTGACAATGTAGCATTTTTATTGGGATTGGAGTGGACAATCCTTTCTCATCGCGGCTTTGTGGCATTGGGGGCAATGCAGTGGGTGCGTAGACGTTCCCTGTTTTTCACTGCAAATCTACACTCAACCACGATATGTCGAACATCCGCGGCAGGAGAACAACATCACGGATTGACTGGCCACGGGGATCTCGGGCAAATTGCACGGCACCATTCTGGCCTAGACAGGTAGACAGGAGTCACTGAACAGGCGTCGCATTTATTACCTACGTGCCTGAACATCGCCGTTAACCTCACCGCCCTTCCGTTTGGCATTCACCGTCTCTGGCAGTGACCCAGCTTTAAGCGTGCTTCAACGACTGCCGGCGCCGTTGTGAAGCTTTTCGAACTCGAAATTCTGTGAGCGCAACGAACGAGGGCCATCCTTCAAGTCGAGGCTACGAATGCGGACGAAATGCGGGCAGAAAATTGAATAGATGGTAACCGACGTCCGCCAGCCTCATCAACAAATGTCGCACCTCGTCCCCCTGCAGTTTAATACATCCACGGTGACGATATCCCGTTGCGATTTCTCATGCTGTATCGGTCGCAGGATTGTTCCTCCAGTGCCTCAAAGTGGCCCAACTCCGGCTCCTTTTTCCGAGTCTGGGGTTCAATAATTAGTCCAACAAGTGCTTAGAGCCGCCTATCGTTGTCGTAACGCTGTGGCAAAATTTTTGGCGTTAACGTACAGCACATATTTCCGCCATTACCTACATCCTTTCGACAGATCGGAGCTCGCGAGACACGGTGACAGCGTCTCGCCGTATATTAAACCAGTAAGACTCCACCCACGGGAACCCTTCGACCATGTCAGAACCTTCCTTCGGCAACTGCGAGAAGGCCACCACGGACACCCAGCTATTCATCAACAACATGGCTGGCCTGCTCAACTCGACCTTCAAATTTGAATGTGTCGGTGGGCTTGGCATCCCATCCGTTCAGAATGGTCCCGGCTTCTCTTCATGCGGAGGGTTCGACATCCCGAACCTATGCATCGGGGGGAATAAAGGGCAGCACGCGTGTGGCGCATCCACATGCCAGTTCATCGACTGGACCAAAGGCAGTGCGCGCGCGTGTCCAGCGGCCATCCTGCAGTACGCGCAGGTACAGCCGAAGGGCGTCGTCGCCCCGTGCTGCGATTCCAACGGTTGCTCCGCCCCGAGCGACCCAAACAACGCGCCATATACATGCGACACCTCGTGCACGCTATATCTTTGTGTAAACGACGGCACGGCGGCGGAGTGCGTGGAGCCCAAGGGGAACACGATCTGCTCTGGGAATTTCTCCGGTGCGGCGAACGCGCCCAGTGGAACCTCTGCGGGGGGAGCGTCGCAGACTGGGTCAAGTGGAAGTGGAAGTAGCCAACCGACACACCGCGTGCTTTCCACCCCGCAGATAATCGGGATTTCCGTGGCCGGTGCGGTGGTGCTGGGCACCGTTATTTTGATCAGCAAGTGGATCAAGAGTAGAGGTTAGTTCTAATTTACCTCACCGGTACATGTCGTTGAGTTCTGATTTCTTTTGAATTCTTACTTAGAAAATGCGCCTTTACCTTATCTCGCGGAAAGACGAGAGCCTGTGAAGGACGACTTTGAGATAGGGGCGATCAGTGTAGAGGCAACCACGGTTCATGTAGGAGCGCGCGGCTATTACTGATAGTATCCGTTGGGCAAACTGTAGTCTCGGAAATCAGATCATTTCTGCTCAGAGAGATAGCAAAGAAAATTCCCTTGCGCACCGTTGAACATGGAGATTTGGGATCGCGCTGTGTGGGGTCTTCAATTTGTGTGATCCTTGAATGTTGACTGAACGTGAATATCAACAAATCGAGTCAACTTGGAAGATTTGAACGAGAACAAATTGACAATAGGCCCGGCGTTCAAGGCCCAGTGTAAGTCGTCAGTAAATATGAAGTGAATCGAACACACCTTGCGATCCAAACGTGCCCGTACACTTGAGATCTAACGAAATGAAGCTAAACCTGAAAGCAGAGTAAGCGTAAAAGACAAAAAAAAAACAGTTAGGAGTTTAACTTTTCACCCACAGCGAAGAATCGTCCATTGCAATCTGACTCAGTTGGCTACACAAGATCCAGTAAGTGAAGTGAAGTGAGGGTAACATGAAAACTTACCAAGGTACAGACCGCAAGGGATACAGAGTAAAAAAATAAGAAGTTGTGGAATCAAAGGCCCGGTGCACGTTCAGGCAGAACGTCAATCGCAACGGCTCCAAAACTGGAACATTGGTACGAGGTTTGAGTTTGAGTTTGATTTCAATTTTGTTCCGCTGCACTATACAGACTGGTAATAGCAAATGTCCAGAGGGAAACGACGTCGTAAATGCGATACCCAAACCCTACCCACACGCACACACGCTAGCCAAACACCCGCCCCACCCCCTGACATATACTACACGGCATCGTCTCAAACACCAGAAAACTCAGCGTCCCGCGCCCGCCGCACCGCCAACACGGCGCGCCGCCCATGCGCGCGTCGCCCGGCGCGTAGACTGTCGGCGGCGGGGGGTACGCACTGTGTCCGCCTGGAGCGTTGGGGCCGTATGTAGCGGGAGAGGGGCCGCATAGGCCGGTGGGGCTTGGGCTGGGAGTGCGTGTGCGTGTGCTGGCGGAGAACAGGTGCGAGGAGGATGCGCCTGGGTAGGCGCTGAGGGATCCGGGGGCGGAGGAGCGTGGCGGGGCGTACTGGCACGGAAGCGGGCGCTGGAACGTCGTCGACGCGTGCCCCGCCGATCCCGAGCCCAATGCGGATGCGGATGCTGGGGGCGCATGGGCGACGGCGCCGCTGTATGGCCGTGCGTAGCGGCTCCAGCACTTGGTACACGGGCGCGCGGGGTCGCCGTGTTTGTAACCTGTGTTGTTACCTGCGCGCGGACGGTTGGGTGAGCAAATGTGAACAAAAATTATGATGGGGGGACGCACACTTGCTGCACTCGTGGTGCGGGGGATACACGAGCATGTGGCCGTTATTGAGAAACGGGTGCCCGGGGATGGGTGTGCTAGTGGGACGCCCGTCGTCGGGCATACCGCCCCCGCCAGCGTGACTCGGCGACGGCGTGCGCGCAGCTGGAGGCGCACCAGGCGGGGGCTGATACTGCGCCGTCTGCTGCGGTGGCGGTAGCGCGGGCGGCGGATACCCCGCTTCACTTCCCGAAGCAGACGCATTCCGCGCCCCCGAGACATCGTAGAAGGCGCCCGGCGGGACGCTCGTCGTGGCATAAAAGTCGCGCGCAAACTCGGAGACGTGTGTCGTCAGTGGCAGCGGGGCTTGCTGGGGTGGCGGCGGCGAGGCGTATTGCTGCTGTTGCTGCTGGCCTCCAGGGTAAGAGGACCAGCTAGCGGGTGGGAACTGCGCGGTACTGCTGCCAGCGCTCTGCCCCGTGAGCTGCTGCCACAAAGACGGTGCCTGCTGCTGCGGAATCCATCCCCCATTTTGCGTTGGCGGTGGGGGCGGGGACTGCTGCATAGTGACCTGCTGAAAAGGCCGCGCAGGCCCAAACTCGACCGTGCTCTCTCCCTGGTACACATCCGGTCGTGTCGTGTACGCTGGCGGCGCTTCTTCTGTCAGACCTGTCGGATCCGAATCCGGATGTGGCGTCGAAGGCGGGGCGTATTGCGCGGTGGCAGGCGGGGGATGCGGGGGAGGAGCATACAGCGGCGTGTTTTGAGTGATTCCTGTGGGATTGGGGGACACGCCAGGGGTGCGGAATGGGTTGTGAGGGTTGGGGGAGACTTCAGCCATGGCTGTGCGAGCGCCTATCAGTCGGGATTCCCACGGTCGACAGAGGAGAAGAATGTTGGAAGAATGAGAAGAATTGGTCCAGGAGAATAGTGCGCATCGAATCGGGAGATGAATATCTGTCAGGGCCGACGGCGGCCCCCGACGGGCTCGGTCATCAGGCGGTGTCGGGCGGTGCCACAGTTTGTCGAAATTTGAACTGCCGCTTGGCGGCAGCTGCGGGGGTCGAGAGCCTGTAGTAGCATTTACGGGATACCACTGTGGTATCCAAGTGGTATCAGATTGGTCATGAATTCGACCTGAGTCTTTTGAGAGAAGTTTGGCGACTCACACCCAAATGATCGGATTAGAACTGGTCGCTTGAACCAGGCAGCTTGAAGGGTGACATAGATAAAGAACGGCGGAATGAACATAAGCAAGAATGTCCTGCGAGATGTATTGCAATAAACCACCGATTGCTCCGCGCACTGAGTCATTCTCCAGATGTCTCGAGTGCTCAGTGGCTGGAGTTGAGCCAAAGTTGAGCACCGATGTCTTGATGGTGGAGTTTGGAGATTAACAATCATTCGCAATCGGGTAGTCTGAGATGATATTGAAGATCAGAGGTAGAAGAGCATCCGGTAGTAAGGCGATCTCGAGTGACGTGAAGATAGCATTGACCCCGGGACACGCAATCGTAAGTTTGTTGCGTCGTTTGGCCGACTCTTCGAGTGTCGCAGCCTCATGGTATGTTTGTATACCATCCAAAGTAATGTCCTGTCGGCCCAGGTCTTGCTCGAAAAAAACAATTCAGATCACGGGTAGATTCAATTTTCAGCCGCGCGCGCCGCATTCCCTCGAAGAGTCATCCGGCGCAGGGAGAAGAACGCAGTTGGGTACATATCGGCAAGTCTAGATGCAGGGATGAAGCGGGGGACTGCAGATGTCCTAACGATGGCACATATAGAAAAAGCACAATGGGCGGTCGTCGGCGTCGAGAGCAAGAAGGGATGTCACGCCGTGACCTGAATCTTTGACGTGTATACGTCTTCAATGCGTTATTCGCAGAGACGCAGCGGTTCGAGTCATACGATGCACACCACAGAGCTCAGCCGAGATAACGCGCTCTACAGGCTATTCCTTCACTGATCCGTAGTACGGGAATCGCGGATTTTAGCAAGATTTGAATTTTCCTGTATCGGAATTACTGGCACATGAGACATGCGAGGAGAGATTAGGATGTCGCGATGACTTTTCTTGCTGCTCTGAGTCTGATACTTTGCTTGATGAGTTATTGCACACTGCCCCGGTGACGCGACGCGACGCGGTCACGTGCTGAGATCTCCCGAAAACTTTTTCGAGACCGAGTCAGAGCAGATGCGAGTCCCAGAAGAAATTGCAATCACGGCGCCCCAAGAATGCGCCGTGCGGGGTTTCGTGAAGTTGACGAGATAATTGCAATATTGCGGACGAGTAAGTGGCCGTGGTTGTCGGGCATCTCGACCTACCTAAAACTGTGTGTATAAAATGGTCCAGGAGCCGGGAAAACGTTATGTCTCGATGAGGTGCGAGCGGGAGATATAATATATCTACGTGGGTATTGGTGCGAGCGGGACAGTTGCGTTTGACATTGAGCGGCACGCCCACCTACAACATGCGAGCGAGGTACGAGCACCCAATTGTCGTAGGGTCTGTTTAGAGGAGACCAACACCCATGGCTGCCTGAAATCCTTGCTAGCAGGGTTGAATCTGACTCTACCTGACGGTGAAGTTTCCTTTTTTTTTTCATGAGGACTCATTGCTGCTGGTCACTAGTGCGCGCTATGTGCGTTTAGCGTCCGCCCATCCATGGCATACCTTCAAGGTTCAAGAGCTGCATTTTGATTGGCTCCAGGGCTCCATTCATTCCGCAAATATTATTTCAATGTCTTGAAGGGATTAACTCACGGTTGTGGGAAAAAATAGTCCTTCGGCTGTTGCGACTTACTGTAACGTGAGAGCATCATACACTGCCCGTTGCACAGCTCTTCCCAGTCAATAAAGTACTCTTGCCTCCGCCCTTTCCGCCAACACCTATCTGGACTATAACCTTGGTCCTTCAAGCGGATCCTCAACAACTCCCTTATGATTCTCGATTTATCCGCTGAGCTTTTTGAGGAGATCGGATGCAAGGTCCGCACGCCTCTACCGACACACGGTCATAACCTGAGTCTTTACAGCTCGTCCAGAAGGATTGCGGTAACTTTCGGGCAGTATGCAAAGCCTCTGGCGGAGCCGTGGAGCATTTGTTCTTCTCGTCCCTAGTCCTAACCACGGAGAAAGTTCGAACTGAAGCTGGAATCGAATTCCTGACTGCCATCGCGAGGGGCGAAACCGGGTGGCCTGCATACATCCACACACTCCGTATTGAATTTGCTGCGCAGAGCGCTCAGCAAGCCCACGAATTAGACCTTTCGGGCGCCCAGATCCAGGCCATCCGAGCCGCTCTAGCGGCCATGCGGAATATTCGCACTGTGGCGTAAGTTATCCTGTGTGTCGCTGAACAGTCTCGCTGAACTATTGTTAGTTGGAAAACCAGCCAGAGCAATCCTGAATGGGAGCGAACAATTATCTGTGGCTTCTTGAACGCATTACACGGGCTTGACGAGCTCCGCCTGTCGATGGAGATACACCACGTGGTTGATCTTTCTTTGCCTGTATTGTCGGGCGTAAAGAAACTCAAGATCGAGGACCGCGTCCGGCGACCTCATTGGGGGCCAGGCGAACCCGCGGCGCCACCCGTGCTCCACGAAATATCCCGACAGCTCACACCTAATCATAAGCTCACCACTCTCCATCTCGATGGTTCAATTGGGTGGGGCGAGCTGTGGACTCTCCTAAGTGCCCGGGGAATCCACCTCACCGAGATTACCACGAGCATCCTAACTCTGTCACTGTTCATGTATCTTGCGTCGTACTCTGGGGTCCAGAAATTGAACCTGAAAGCGGACGGCGGAAGCCGCGACGCGTCCGACCGGCTTGCGGACGCGTTCTACGAGACCGCCCTCGCGCCGCACGCGTCGTCGCTCATCGCATTGTCATGCCCCGCCGTTTACGAGAGCCGATGGAGCTTTGGGTCGCACAACGCCGCGCAATTCGCCGCACTGCGGGGCGTCACTTCGTTGGAGGTGAGCGTGAACGCGGGGGAGTTGCCCAGGGTCAAACCTGTGTCTCGGCGGTCCGCTGGAGCCAAGACCCCGATAATCACCAGAGGGGAACAGGTGGAGGCTGTCCAGGATAAAATCAATGCTGTCGTGGTACATATAAATTCTCGTTGAACGTTGAATCGCAATACTAATCGCACCCTTGCAGATGGATCTCCTCACAACCGGTGGATCCCTCCCCGCCCTGCGCAGTCTCGTGATTCTCTCCGCGGATACGGACCGTAATCGCGGGGCTTGGTGCGGGAACGGGCAGATTAATCACAGGAGTGCGGTCAACAGCGCTATCAAAAACGCTGTTCAAAAGTTCAGATCTGATGTGCCCTGCCCGCCGGTCGTGCAAGCCGGTTCCTACACTTATCGACTGCAGCGCGTGCCAGCAGTGGAGCCCTTGACGAATATTTGGAGTGAGAAAGTGAACGAGAAGTTGAAAGAGAACTTTGTGTATCAGTATGGGCCATAGACTGTGCATTAAATACTTCCAGTTGAGATGACACAGTATATGTGCCATAGTTTTGCTTTGAAGATCCAAATTGGTCGTCTGGAATGTAGATATTCATACGTAGTGTGTTTTGAATTACCCAAGCGGGCTTTTCGGCAACACACAGCACGTTTCTCAACCTTCAGGACCGAACACTGAGCTGGTTGTTATTTTCAATTCTCAATCTTAAATTATTGGCGACCTAGTACCACATTCTTTCCGAAGAATCCTTGTATACATATGACTCCACGCTGTTTTCTCATTCACCAGGGACTCGTTTCATTCTTCGTCCACCTCTTCGATCGACTCACTGCGTGACCTGCTTTCCGTACCCAAGATCGACTCCCCTGGCTCCCGTCTCTCCGCAAAACGACGAACACCTGTTTGCGGCATCGAGATTGGTTCCTGAAGGTGTTACCGGTCTTAATGCCCGAAGGAATTAGATTCCAGCGAGCCCTCAAAACCATCTGCATCGAAGGAACCCGGCAATATTATAGGTGTCGATTGCTCCAACCGACCCGCCGGGCATATTCAATTACGAGTGCAATGGAGATACATATGCAGAGACTGTGTCCTTTCAACCCTTCAAATTCGGATGCCAAATTTGCCTGGGACAAGGGACGATCAATGTTAAGACAAATGTTGTGGAAATGTTCATACCGCCTAGACATTTGTAGGGCCAGCTGGCGCGAGCGGTTCTGCGCACCCGGACGCATTGAAGAGTATACCTCAAATACACAGTGAGCCATCCAAATTGAGGGAAGCGAAAAGAACCATACCGTTGAGGAAATCCACGTTCTGCTTAAATATTCCAGTCACATTTGCCAGAGTTCCTGGGACAGCATTTACTAGCGTGTCCCAGTAGTTGGCACAGCCCTAACCAGAGATGAATACGGGCTGCCTGCCGTGCCCCCAATACAACGCACCGAACTGATGTTGAATGGCGCAGGTGCCGGGGGATCGGCCACGAAAACACCGTTTTCATCGTTGTGGCCAGGGACCCATTCGGGCAATGCTGCGGTGATTTCAGCGGAGATGGGCGAGCCCAGAACCGGAGCCGCCGCGCGGTGCCAGTTCTCGGGGAAGGTCTGGTTCATGAAGAAGCACTGCATTCCGTGGCCCCGTCGGCAGGGTCTGTTTGCCTGGGTTGACGTCGGTCTACCTCGGCCGATCGGCCTCGGCAGGGTCTGCCGACGTCGGGTCGGCAAATCTGGGTCGACCTGGATTGACCATCGGTCGACTTCCGTCGACTTGGCGTCCACCGAGTCTGCCTGCCTCTGCCTCCATCCCATTCCACTCTGGACGCCCTCGCTGTATGCAAGCTGTCTGTGGGGGGCCCTTAGCAACGCTTATAGCGTGCCAATTACTGTAGTATTTCGACCACTTATTCACGTGACGGGTGACAGAGGCTTGCGAAATGAATGAATTTGGGTCGGTGACGGTGACGGCCAAGGTTTGAGGCCTAATGCGGCCTAAAAACGTCAAAAATTTCGCTCCGGCATTCGCCGGACGTCCATTTATGGTAATTTTGCGTGATTGCCGAGGAATGAAGACCTTGTCCAGTGAACTTGGTTGGTGACGGGTGACATGCCGTGAATAAACGGTCGAAATACTACAGTAATCGATGCTTCTTTGATGCTTTTGCTTTCCTTCTCCCGTCGTCCCTGAGTCGTTTACAGCGATTCCGCGAGCACCCCAACCTCTCTCTACCCTCTCTACGTCCCGGCGACTCCACCCACTGTCCCTCTCGTCTCTCCATGCCGCCAGTTGACATGTGTCCGACTCGTCGGGTGCAGCAAGCCCGCCCAAGCTCACCTCACCCAGGCTCACTCACCTCTTGAGAGAGACGGTATCGCCATCCTGGTACAATGTACGTTTACAGTCCCTCTTCATAGCTTCATCGATTCACCTCCAAGTACAGCCCTCTATTCGATTCTGCTCAGCGCACTCAGTGCTGAGCTGTACAGGGTACGCACCTTTCTGCTTTGAATGGCCCATCTCTGTAGGCGGATCTGCACCTGTGTGGAGCGCACGCTACCACGTCCGCGCCGAGACTCGCTGCGTGGCGCGCTGGCGGCGAATTGCCCACGTCACCGCCTCCAAGGCGTGCTCTGCAGGGGCTCGCGAGTGGGGCGCCCGGTCTCCTGCGCACCACTCTCCCCCGCGCGCGAGCACTACCGCACAGACGATTGGAATGACCACAAGCCCGTGGGCTGCTGCGGGTCCCTTCTCGCGCCTCCGGTTCGTAGGCTGTAGCGTAGTTTCACCAGTCCTTTATCACATCTCGGCGCCCGCGCTAGCTGCGGCTTTCCGCTGCGTTAAATGCACTTATCATGGAACGAACTACTGTTTAAATCCACCTTGAATTATCTATAGCTTGAGCTCAGTGCAAGCGGGTTTTTTTGCTGTTTTTTGCTTGCGTATGTCGTCCGAATTCGGTCGCAAGCGCGCGCAAGTGCCGCTGTAAACACGACCAAACTCTCGGGCAATGGAAAGATTGTCGAAAGATTGGAATTACAGTCAATGTCCACGCACAACTTCGAGTAGGGAAGACGGAACGAAGTGAATCCGAGGTAGGCAGAGGGCAACCGAGTCCGTCTACCCCAAGGTCTGCCGACCTCTGCTGACGCGGGTCGGCAGAGGCTCTGCTGACGGGGACTCGGAATGCAGTGAAGGAGCTGATAATCCGCTTGGTGGCTTGCTTTGTGGTTCCTGCATTGTGATGAGTCGCCTAATTCACAACTTCAGCTCTATATTTATACCATTTGGAAACACGCTAGCCACGAAACCAGTGTTCGAAATTCTTCTGTGCTATGAAAGAAAATGCTTGCCTCATAATGAGCGACGATGCATCTGGTGGGCTGATGTGAGTACATCCTGAATTCGGTTTGGGTCCCTTACCGATGGCGGCATTCAAACGACGGATGGGGATGGAAAACTGGTGTGATCTCAGCGTCATTGAAAAACTTTGAATGTGGGAAGTACATACTTCAGGGTCCAAAGCCTGGTCGGACTCCAAGTTCTGGCGGTCCAATTCGATCAGGGTTTGCAGGTTGAACACCGTGGCCGGGCCATCTGGTCCATCATCGCCGAATTTTGCAAGTTGTGCCAAGTCCTATCTCAAGTTGAGACATGCGCAAGTGCACTGCGACTACCGCACATTATCCCAGAGAGTCTGATTGAAGTTACGATTGTCGCCGGTATGAACGTCGGAGCGAGTCATCGAGGCGTCACCTTCGAATGATTGCACATTCAACTACAGTCCCAGGTAAGTGCGCTCTCACCTTCAACTCGTCCGTGTTTCGCTATTCCCTGTGTCTCGGGTCCATCGATGCGATGCGGCAGCGGAGGGACGAGCGGGGAGATTCCGCCGATGGAAATTTTGTTCACAAAAGGATTTCCTCGCGTGAGCTATCGGGAATAATTGAGACAGATACACCCAAACGTTGAAATCCTTACTATATTCAGTGCCGCCATACCGGAAGACATGTCCCTATCGAGATTGAAAGCCTCGGCGGTACCGCGAATGATTTCCTCGAAATTGGTGATTCCACTACGAGACAGAATCAATGAGACACAGGCGGGAGCAGCGGGGGACTCCGTACTTTCTGGAGATGTAGCCATGGTTGGCGAGGGTATTCATGGCCGCTGCGTAATAATATAGAATATGAGAGACGAGGCGCAGCATTTTCACCGCTGCAGGTACGCACGGCATGCTATAGAAAGGAGTGAGTGAATTTAGCTCAAACGTTTGAAGGAAGAGAGGCTCACGTCCGCGCATGTCGTTGGGCCCAGGTGGAATGAAGGGATGGTCAGCATCTAGACCACACAGTGTGAGTGCCCAATGAATTGAGCTGGAGATTTTAAACATACCTGGTACACGCTTGGTGCCCGTATCGGTCTGGCGCGGCGGCAAAACCATCAGGACGCCCATTTGGCCGTCCTGAATGTCAGCAGCCATGGACGATGCGTCCCGAATCTTGGGCCCAGCATTGACTGGGACGAACGAAGGCGAGACCGCCAGTAAGAGCAGGGGAAACGATTTCATCGTGAGTAGAAGTTGTTCCTCTTGCAACCCAGCAGCCCTTTCTTCCTCCAACTCTTATACCCCACATCACAGAGATAATGTGCAATTCCGTGCCGTTTATATCTTCTCAACCATTCGGCAGAGATTGTAAGAATAGAGTGGTATTGAGTGGTGCCAGGGGAACGGTTCGTTTGTGGAACGAGTGTCTAGGATTCGATCGGTTAATGAAATATTGTGTCTTTGCTTCTCCGCGTTGCATACCTTTTTTACCTTTAGGATCTCGGCGGTCGAGAGTTTTCGCTGGCTGTGACACCAGATGAGGTTGAAATTGGGTTGCAATTGAATTTTTGGACTCGGAGTAAAAGTCTACCGCGGTTGCTAAATGCAGCTTCTAGGGCAATCAATTTAAAATTAGCGAGATGAAAATATAGGGTGCACACTGGTACGGAGTTAGTGGCCATTCAGCGCATGCACATTTTGTCACCAGTCCGCTCATTTCCCCGTTGTTTTAATGCGAGGAACTTGACTCACCGAATGGAAATTTCTGGTGAGAGCCACGGTGAAACTTGTGTTCTATCCGTCATCCGGTACGCGAGTAGAAGTGGGGTACATGTGACGATACGGCCTCCCTGGGAGGGCAGGGACCGTTCGACCCGGGGTCCCAAAGTTCGTCGTAGCCGCCGATTGACCTTTTGGTCTTGACTGGCTCCACCAGGGTTGAATTTCTGCCATGCCTGAAAGCTCAATCAGGTGCTGTTTTCGCGCATATGAGGTGCCGGGAGGTAACAATAGATAAATTCGACGTGCCTGTTGTGCCATTCTTCCTCGGCGTTTCGTACCTTTCTATGGCTGTGGGACCATGTAAAGTTGAAATTGAATTTTTAGACTCGGAGTAAAACTCTATCTCAGTTGCGGAATGCAGCTTACCCCAGGGCAATCAATTCAAGGGTAGCACGATAAACATACGGGTGCGCACCGGAAGGGCGGGACAGAATTCGCGGCCAAATTTCCGGTGGGAACCGCAGTGAAAATAGTGTTGTCATCCGTAATCCCGTCGGCAGAGAACGCCAGAAGAAGGGGTTTACATGTGACGACACGGGCTTCCTGCGAGGGGAGGGACTATTCTTCCTGGGATGCGAAAGCTTCGTGGAAAGTCATCACTTATTGAATTTCAGGTACTGTCCCTGAGACAAAGTGGTTACCAACATCGTTGGAAAACCACCACAACGTGCACGGATGGAATAGAAGTCAAACCTGCGAAGAGCAGGAGTGCGACACTTCGTCTTCGTCGCAGTCCCGGTCCCCGTGCTGGTAGAACTGTAGTCGTCGCCAACGTCCGACAGAAGACCCAGGGCACGAAAGAACGAATGTAAACGGATGAAATGAGGAGCACACCAAGAGCACACGCATCACGTCTTCTCACCAACTAACGTCTATTTGCGGAAATCCTTCCTTGACGCGCGACAGTGCATAATCCGCTCAACAGTGCATAATCCGCTCCCATTCTTGTTGCTCGGTGTGCTCCGAGGGGAATGAACGAGGTCGTGTGGGCCAGGGCGTATGTGGCGGTGTAGCATCGCCACAGCGCTTGTTTGGCAGCGCTTGTTTGGCGCTGGTCCTCAACCACCATCTTCTCCGGCCTCCGTCTTCTGGCTCCTGGTACCACAGCACTCAAGCCACCATTTCACCCGTTTACCTTTCTGGAGCCTGGGTCTACAAAGATCTGCAGTTCTCCTTTTTGGGCCGTACGAGTCAATGCGGATTGACGCCACATGAAAGCAGAAAAGACAACAAGTAAGTACACCAAGTATACCAACCAACATTATGTCAGTAAACGAACAAACGAACGTACATCTCCTCACTCCCCCTCGCTTCCATGGGCGGCCAATTAATGGCTCATTCCCTAACGCGCCGCATCCTCCGCACCCCCACCCGCCTCCTCCCCACCCCTTCTCCTTGTCCGCCGCCCAACGCGCAATGCCCGCGTCGTCGCGCCCTCGTCCCTCTCCCCCGTCCCCGTCCCCGTCCCCACCCCCATCACCCGCTCCGCCCGCGGCAGGAACGATATCTCCGCCGGCTCCACGCGCAGCGTCGGCGCCTCCGCGTCGTAGGACCAATCGCGGAGCTCAGTCCCTTCCTCGCGCCGGCGCAGCTCGAGCGCCACGGCCGCTAGCACCTCCTCCCGTCGCCGAACCTGCGAATCCGCACGCCGCGCCATGCCCGTCGGTACATCGGTATCTGTATCTGTGGGCGCTGCGTCGGGGTCGGCGCGCGTGGGTGGGTACATGTAGCGTGTGGGCGTGGAGGACCAGGTGCGGGAGGTGGGCGCGCTGGGGTCGGGGGCAACGTCGCCAAGGACGGACCGCGCGGGGGCGGGGGCGGGGCGGCGGTAGAGGGAGGGCGGGAGCCTGTTTGCAGCGGAGTGTGGGTTTGGATTTGCATTCGAATCGGTGTTGATATTGGGATTTCGGGCGTGAATAGGCGGAGAGACGGCCGAGGGAAGGAAGGTGTATATGGCCGAGGTGGCGTAGGTGGACGATGCGTCTTCGGCGCAGGGGGTGAAGAGCGCACCGAGATGGTTCCCGCTGAGAGAGAGGGGTTAGTAATTGGAGTTGGTAGAGACCCGCGGGCTGGGAATAGAGACCCGCGGGCTGGGAATAAGAGTAGCCAAAATGCGCCAAAGGATTATGCAGTCGGTAGTTGGAAGAGGAACGGTCGTAATGCTATAAGTTTTTTAAAAAAAGCCGGGGACAGCGATCGAAACTGTGTCACAAATGCAAGTAAGTATGTACTAAAAGGTTGATAAAACCAGTCAACGGAGCGGTCAGAGATAAAAAAAAACTTCAGCGTCGAGCACGGCGCGACTCGAACCAAGCAACAGCAGAAGAGCAACGCATTCAAATCCCCGCCACTTACCAAACAGCACATCCAACGTACTCGCTCTCACACCCACATCGCTCGCGGCCGGGAAGATCCAGTATCCCGCCAGGTTGAGGTGTAACATACTGCTCGTCCAGTTTGATAACCGTCGCCGCCACCCCCCGCGCGCCCGCACTCCACATCTGCGTTTCCGGCACCGCAGCTGCGTGCACCTGCGCCCCGCATCCGCTCGATTTCGGTGCCATTTGCTGCCGCAGCCTGGGCGTATTTTGCGTGCCCAAGGACGCGGAGAGCGGATCCGGATTTGAGTAAGGTTCGATGAGTTGCTGGGAGGTAAACGGCTGGATTGAGCCGCAGTAAAGGACCTCGCGACGCTGTGGCTGGGCCCTTGCGCGCGGCTGGGCAGAGGTTCGCGTTGGTTGGAGGTCGTATGATAGAGGACGCCGTGCGGCTCGAGCGCGACGGATGGGCGGGGGCGGGAGTTCGGCCGTGCGCGACATGGAGGCGGAAGGAAATGAGCGCCGGCAGTTGCCGCTTTGGTGGTGCCGCTCGATGGTGGTCGTGTTTGGCAAGACGCTTTGAATCCTGTTCTTGACCATCACCATCCTTTTTGCTAGCCAACCCTCCCTTGCGCCTCGAAACTCAAGACCTCTTCCACTTAATACCGGTGCCAACTCCCCTCAACTTCCTAGTTTTCTCCAAACCTTCAAGACGAATCCAAGACGAATTGTCACCAGGATAAGGCTCTGCAAATGTTCAGTCCGTTCAATCCAGGATTGCTCAACATCCCTCGCGTGACTGGATACTTGTATGGCTGTACACCCACTTTTATAGTGATGTAGCTATTTTTCGGCGCGCCCCACTGTTTTTACCGACCTTCAAGTTGCTACCTACCTACCTACCTACCATGATCCATCTCGTCGAATCCGGAGTCCAAGTCCAATCACTTATCAAGCTTTCAGTTTCTCATTCGAAGTTACTCAGGATGGTCGCCTGCACTTTGGTACCGCCCGGAACACACACGTGCAAAATCGGCCAAGCCCCCACTCACGACTGAGGACCAAGTCATTCCCGCCTGGCTCGGTATTTTCCATCGCATAATAGGTACACCGGGGTCCTTCGTCCGCCAGGATCACTTGCAGCACCACCCAACCATCTGCGTCCTTTCGCACAATTGAAGCAACACGATCCTCTGCATCACACTACGACAAAATGGTGTGCTTATTGTTGAATCGGAAGAGGCACAATTTTACCGTTCTTCGAGATCGCAGGTTAAACGATATAGCGCACAATTTAGCGCAGAAGTCTCTGGTGCGTGGCTCCGTCAAACGCACGTTCAGAGCAAGCTCGGCTTTCTAAAGGAAATCGGTAACGCCATTCCGGTGGGCGTATTATTAAGATTCTTTCCCGACTTGCTCGAACATGGTTGGTCACAATCTACAATCAATGTAGACAACTGCCCTATTTAGTATTCAATGTGCAGGCTTTAAATTATTTGCAATGCAAGTATATATACTTACACCGACTCGTCCAGTCGGCCAGAAAGGGGCGCCAATTTACTCTCCCCATACGAATCCACCTCGACCACACGCGAAACGCTCACGCTGGTCATTGGGTATGCGTTGGACCTGTTTTGTTGTGCACGCAGACTTGCGAGGGAGTCGATTTGGGAGGCCTGGTTCGTCATGGCGAGACGGAGAAGGATCGTGGCGAACGTGATTCCCTGTGGACCGCAGGTGTGTTAGGAAGCGAGGTGCATGGGAGGGGGAAGCAACGTACAATCAAGGAGGATGTCTGGAAGAATAGACGTGTTAAAAAGGGACGATTGGGATGGATGGCGACGGGGGACGTACCACGTCAATGAGGATGTACTGCGCGTTGGAGTTCAGTACGTAGAGGGTGAGGAGGACGGTCAGAGACGCGGAGTAGAGCGCCGCGGACTCGAGGAATATTATCTGAGCTCGGTTAGCCTCTGAACGAACAGTCGGACGGAAGAATACTCACCAACGCAGAAAATACGCGGCTCTGCTGCGCATTGTGTCTGTGCAAGGCCGCCCGCGCGCCCAGAATGCGGTAGGCAATGAGTACTGTGTGGCGATTCAATGAGTGAAAGTAGGGTAGCGTATGACTGGAACTCACGGGTACAAATGACATTCAAGCTGAGGGTCATGCAGAAGGCGCTCAGGGCCCAGGGAGCCACTACGCCGGCAACGAATATTCCCCCTCTTCCGGCCAACGAAAAGGCGTGGGTCACGCCAAAGCCAGCAACTGCAAATGAATTCAGAGCGAGTCACGGAGTGTTTGGGAATCTTGCTCACTGCCGGTGCCAAACCATAATAGAATGGGCAAGGCGATAACATACCAGTTTCGATTAAAAACTACCCAACAACGATAAATCTGAAAGTCCTCAGCCGGAGTCCATCGAGGACACTTGGTCATGACACTTTACCAGAAAGAAGTCGCCGGTCAATGTTAGGCAGGTATACACGGCGGTCTTCGCAAGCTGAAGCGGATTCGCGATGTTGGCGTAGTAAGCGAGCGCCCCTTCAGGTGTATCCAGAAACGCTTCCGTAGCGCGGACTATATCTATAACCCAGTGCTGTATGCTTCTGAGCTGGAGTCCTTGATATACGGAACGGAATGTAACGCACCGCCACGGAAAAAATCCATATCAGACACAGTGTGGGCAGCATGAGCCGATTGGCGTTGCTGATGCGCTTCTTCGTAATCATCTGCAGCGTTACAGCGAATAAAATGGTGAATATCCCTGTCGGACATCTTAGAGCGGTACATGAGACTCGACGGCTAAAGTACACACCGAAATTGAATGTTTCCAGAACCAGTGCGATGAACTGCGATGGAATAGTATGGTCAGAGGTCGTCTTGCGAGGCACAGAAACACGTACGCACGCCCTATCGAGCGCTATGTCGATTCTCATCTGGGAGATCGGCGGAGGGTTAACGAGCGGGGTGACGGTGAGGTAAAGAGCGCTGAAGACCGAGACGGGATTACTTATATGTCAGCGAATTGTTGTTATAGCACGCGAGCGATCGCCTTCTATCAGATGATCCAAGATTTAATCGGGGTAAGTACCGATCGGGCAAGGTGGATTTGGAGACTTTTCGTATGCCGCGAAGCTGCGCCTTCCGAATAATCAAGGTGTCCGTTCCCCATACTATAGAGCAGTCGCACTGAAGGTGTCTTACCGGGCTCCCCGAGACTCTAGTGCTCTTCCGTCTTTCTTTGAAGTTTGAACCGTCAAGATAGGGCGCTGAGGTGCTCACTTGACGAGATGAGCGGTTGCTGAGTGGTGATTATTCCGGTTCCGGTTGTCAAACTCTAATAAGGCGTACTCAGCGAACGGCATCCAACTTTGTGCACTGACCACAATGTCTACCGTCCATCCTCCTCTTGACTACTCCCTCAATCACGAGATCATTGACCATCACATCCCATGAGAATCGCGGTGTTGCGTTCTCATGGGGTGATGAAACGGGCCACATAACATTTCGAGTTTGCTCGATCGGCGCACCGTGCTGCACACCTTCTGTGGCGCAGAGGGGGAGGAGGTCGGTCTGCTGGTCGTAACAGACATCTTGATACACCAGACCATTGTCGCCGGATGCATTAAAGCGGGGCTTGTGGTGCGCCGACTTCTTTTTTATCCTTACCATTCTTTTCTCACTTGCCTGTTAATAGCCGTTCCAAATGTCTCACCGAAACCCGGAGGCCGTGGTACTTCATTTCCTCAGGAGCCGTGCCATTCGCCGGCTGCTGACGACCAAAAGCTCTTGCGGTCTTCTCGTCGAGAATGTCCCGGGGCTGTTGAATGAATGAGGCTTAGTTTGATATCGTGCTAAGGAATGACGAACACACTCTGCCAGATGATTGAGCTCGCATTTCTGCACCTCCGCGCGGTTATTGTAGTTCATGAGCTTGTCCGCCTTGTCCGCCGGCCTCGAGTCCGTGTGATGGAAATCTTAGTCAGATGTGTGTACTTCTTGGCTTCTTGGAGAGCAGATGAAGGGCGTTCGAGAGACTCAGATTTGTATGTGCCCTTGTACGAACCTCTTACTGCGGCACGACACAGATTACATTCTTGAATTTTGGCGGGGGTGGATGATTCGACGGGAGACTCCTTCAGTAGTAGATCGTACTCGACTGGTGAGCGACAAGGGCTGGCTTTTGGTGCCAGCAGCTGCGAATGGGACCGCTGGAGCGACGCACGCACGAGCGTAAGAGAAGAGTCGCGTCCGGTCAATGCCGAGACGTGATTGGCGTCAGACATGATGCCATCACGGCGATTGCCATGTCTGGCGGTTGAAATGGGCTGTTTTCTTGAAAAACGCTCAGAGGTATTGTATTTTGAGGTAGTACCTCGAAAGCACTCATGCTGAGCACCCCCCCCCCCCCCCCCCCCCCCCCCCTCCCAAAAGCACTACAGATTGATGCTAAGTTTAGGTACTCCGATGTAAGTAGTACCTTTACTTCCCGCACTGCCCTGCTGCCTCGAACTAGCGAGAACTGCAACCAAATGGGCTGGATGAGCTTCAGCTTCAGGAGGAGGAGAATCCTGAGTTCTCCATCGGGTGCTGGTTCAAGAAAAATACCACCTAACGTCCGCACGCAAAACGGGAAAGCATTGTGATATAGACCCGGGATAGAAGTCTTATTATCTATTTACGCCGCCGCGATTTATACCTACTGAACACTTAGGATACTAGGCTTGTATTGTTCATCCGTCATTAACGAAAGCGTCCCCAAGCCACCCACCACTCGTCCGCATCGTCCGCCGGGTTAATCGAACCTGTCACTCGATCAGCCCCGTTGAAAAAGGAGCGAATGGTGTATTTATGCCGTCTGACTCACCTGACAAAAATTGGTTTGCAGTGACCCTCGCAGGCAAGATAGCTACCCATCTTCCGGCAATCCGAAACTAACCCCAACTTGCGTCGTTGTAGTTTATGCAGCCAAAGCGTAGGCAATGGATTCATCCCTTTGTGCTCGTGCTTACGATTATATTTAGCGTGCAACTCACATTCCTCTCGGAGGTGATCACGTTAGAGGTACCGTTGCGTCGGACTTCCCCCGAAGACACCCTCATCCAACTACATCAACAGAAGCTGTCGATCACCGCGAACACACTATCGGGCGGCAGCGGACATAACCATATCCGTTGTTCTGGTTGTTCTCCTCCAAGGGTCCAAGACTGGGTTCAAAAAATCGACCGATCTGATCAATAGACTGGTATGAGACGAGTAGTAGCTCCGCGGTAGGGACAGTGGACACTCAGGTTCCGACCTTCAGATGGTCTTCACATTCAACACTGGGCTGCCAACCAGTGTTTGTGCCCTTGCGGCGACTATCTGCGTACGTCTGAAGACTTCCGTCACTTGTCTCTTCGAGCTGACTACGAGCAGATTTCGGCGTTCCCGGACACATTCCTCCCGTGCGTGGTCGCCGTTGCAAAGTGTGGTCATTGATACTGACGGACCTCCAGGATTTTCTTCTTCCTGATGTGTGAGTCCGGTGTAGCTGCCCTCCGTATCTAATTCTTATTCTTGTCGCAGTGGGACGCTTCTACACCAACTCGATGTTGGTGACGCTCAACTCTCGAGAGTACATCAAGTCCACGAGCAAAAATGCCAGCCGCGACCGTTTTTATTCGGAGGCTCCCGCCCGCACTAGAGTGAGTATACCCCTCTTTTTGTTCTGCACACCGCGTTTACGTTGAACAACCAGCCGCGCCCGGCGGCGTCGCAGCGGGATGCCATCACCATCCGAATTGACTCGGAGACAACACACGACTTCCATGTGACAGATTTATTCCACTGTCCGTCCCTCGACTAAACCAAATCAGAGAGCCGACGAAACGAAGGACATGAAAGCACATACGCCCTCATAGATGGTCTCGAAGTTAATTCCGTACATATATACCCGACACACTTCTTGCCCTCAATGCCACCAACCTGCTTAATTTTATCCCGTACAATGTGAGGCGCGCTTATCCACAAGGCATTGCTCTTTTGGGCGTGTCTCAGCTGGTGGGGGTGCTGTGACGGCCGGAGAATAATTCCCAAGGATATGTGTATGGATATCATGTTCACACCTTCAGTTCTTCCCAACTAAAACTCTGAACTGAACGAGGCCATGGCAATGGGAGACGTGAGGGGCCTGGAAACCCAGCCAGGAAACTGCGCCTCGGAGCCCCGTAGTCGGAATATTGGAGTGAGCCACAGACGGGAGAGAGGAGACAGCGTGAACTTGTGAGCGAAATTCAACGTTAATATTCAGAGACTGTGCTGCCCCAAGGGGGGCTCAACTTTTAAAAATCGGATATACAGTCGAAAAGTTTTTTTAACCAAGATTCTAGACCACCCCCCGAACCCCCTATATGAGGCAATACTTTCCCACGGATCCGCCGGCGATCAATTGTTTCGGCTTGTTATTTTGGCCCGAGAATTTATACCGTTCTACTCGAACCCAACCAACAATGTTCCAATTAGGACCAGAGGCACCCACAGTGTTTCAGCTATGCAAGGGAGCTCGACGGGGACTTTTCCCGCCGAATCTAAACGATCATGTCCGTTCTGTCCCAATTAGGTAGTTGCGATCAAAATTCGGGCTGCACATCTCAAAAAGTGTTTTTGAATGTCCCATGATGTTTTTTATCGTGTTCTAAACGTTGCAAAATTCAAAACACACAAATAAATACTTTTGTGCTCGAAACTTTTTTTCTCCATATCTGAGATTGGCTCTTCGCTGCATCTCTGTCGATTGTATGAACATCAAGCACCCATTGATGAAGGAATTGGGAGGCAGGACAATGATTTGCACCCCCAAGTGTGAAATCAGCGGATTTTGATCGCTGTCGGGATTTGCCGATGCTCGCAAATCTTTCAACCAGGCTGCAACCAGGCCTCAAGTCGATGCTACAGCACATAAATGACATGGCAGCAGCCACAGATTTCAGCCATCTGGCAGCAAATCTGCAACTCGTTGCGGTGGTGCCTTGCACTGCCAACAATTTTCTTTTTTTTTTGGCCATCAATGTGATTGTCGTAGCTACGTACCAGCATAGCTTGCCAGTGTTTTCCATACCTGACTTTCTTTCCCTTGCGTTCTATTCCTTCGTCCTCCCGATGATATTGATGGCATCAAGGCACCGATCAGTATTTGATCGGGGCTGCAAGTGCTCTCCGAGTCCCTCGACGTGATACTCAACACAATCAAGACCAGAAGTAAGAATACCTCAGACTGTACATCTTGGTTCGTGCGACCAAATTTTGCAGCCGGAGATCTCCGGAAGCCATCAAAAGCAGCTAGTTGGGTTGTGTTCATTCGATAGTACGGTATGAGGGTCTCTGCCCTCACGAATAGGTGTACAGAAGTCACATAGTCCACAGGAATGCACTGCAAAGCCGATCTCAGATATGGAAAAAAAAGTTTTGAGTACAAAAGTATTTATTTGTGCGTTGTCGATTTTGCAACGTTTAGAACACGATAGTTTTTAGGCTGTTCCAGCGAGATTGAAAACTCATTCGAAATGTAAGTCAAAAAGTTTTTTTAAGCCTTCCTGGGGGGCCCCCTCCGACCCGGTGTCGGCAATTCGGCTGTTGAACCCCCCTTGTGCTGCCCAATATCGGAGCACGTCGAGGATTTGCGCTGTCAGCGGCAGCGTCCAAAACTAAAATTGGCCCTAGACAGCAAAGAGTTGGCGACAGCCAGCCGGCCGCCACGTGTCGCCGTCGCTGTTTCTCTTCAAAAAAAAAAAAAAATAGAAAGCAACCTCCTTTATGACAAACTTGCTCTGCCCCTCCCCCTCCCGCTACATACCCCCTTGAAGTTGAAGCGTTCCTGACGCCCTCCCTGAAACGGACGTCGGCTGAGCCAGCCTCATCACTCACTTATTTTTGGACCGATACGATCAGCGGGTACAAAACCATCCACCACAGCCTCTCAGATCATTCTCCCCCATCATTCTCCCCCTCTCCCTCTCTGTCGGCGACGTGCGCCTCTCGAAAACCGTACATATCCGCTCTACGCTAGCTCTGAATCGACGTTCTAAACGACGATGTCCTCCACTCTTTTATCCATGACCCTCCTCGCGCTGTCCGCCACCGTCGTGCGCGCGGACTACTTCTCCACCGACCCGCTCGTGAACAAGGTCGTCCCTTACAACGCTATCGTGCGTCTTCCCCTCCCCCCTCTTTTGGAGGGTCGGATTCGAGGTGGCTAACGTGAGGCTGCGGTAGCTGTAGCCGTACCAAGTGATGACGGACACGGACGACCCGCGCGGGTTCCAGACGGGGTACAACATCTGCAACTCGACGACGGAGAACCAGGACTCGCTTTGCCAGACCATGTTCGTTAACCATGTCGATGGTTCGTTGCTTCTTGCTTCTTCTCTCCCCCACTCGCTTCCCTTCGCCGCTTCTCTTCTCTTCTCTTCCTTAAATTCTTTGATCCATTACTGACGATTTGCGCAGACTTCTGCCTGTGGGCCCCCGGCCCGCCCAACTCGACCATCTCCGACACGGAGGGCGACGTCGTCGCGTGGTGCACCAAGAAGGGGCACGGCACCCGCATCATCCCTGACGGCGCCATCACCGGGCTTCAATTCATCAAGACGCCGTCGTATATTCAGATTGCGGGGACGATTGACCAGGCGAAGTTGAATATTGCCGGTGCGTTCTCGTCTCTTTTCTTCTTGCTTGGTATTTGGGTGTGTCTTTTGGCGGGCAGAATTTTTGGGTGGCTTCGGTTCGGGCTGGGTTGTATCCCTACCCCCCTCGCCTTGCCTTTTCCTTTCCTCTCCTTTTGTCCTTTACTTTCATACGAACCACCGCTAACGCTCGCCTTGTTCGCAGGTGAATACGGCGGCGAACTCGACTCGGGCGGACAGGACGGCGAGGGCAACCCCATGGGCGGGCTTGTCTACACCAACAACTTCCCCTCGGCCGGCGGGAACAACGCCACGTTTGTCCAAGCGCAGCATTGGAGTTTGTGAGTCCCTCCCTTTCATCCTCCACTTTTCCCCTCTTAGCCTCTTGTCATCACCATCCGCATCCGCATCCGCATCCGCATCCTCCTCCCCACCCTCCCCCGCGTCTACTCTAATCTTTCTCCCCTCCCCACCCTCCCACCCCACCTCATCCGCTCTTATTTTTCTTTCCCGTTATTTTAACCCAATACTCATGCTTCGCCCCCCAGCTTCATCGGCGCCAACGCCTTCTGCGGCAAGATCTGCGACCAGACCGGCTCGAACCCGCAGGGGCTGTGCAACAACATCTACGACCGCCTCGGGTGCGACTACAATGCGCCGAATAGCGCGGTTGCTGGGACGTTTGAGAGCGTGCGTCACCTCCCCACTTCTTCTCCCTCCCCCCCACTCCCTCCCCGCGTCCTCTTTCACTCGTTCTATCCTCACCATCACCTTCCCCTCCTTCCCCTCCGTTCTCCTCTGCTCTCGTTCTTCTTCCTCACGTTCTCCCTTCCATTCACGTATGCTAACGTCGTTCTTCACAGTGCGCCGGCGACGACATGATCCCCGTGGGGACGTACGTCGTCAACGGGCAGACAAGCGTGTATCACCAGCCTGCGGAGGTGAGACATCTTTCTTTTTTGGATTCTCTTTTTGAGAGTCCGGGGCGCATCCGCTGTATCGGCGCCGCTGTTATTTCTGTGGCGGGAGGCCTGTGGGAGTGGTGTCGTCATAGAGAGATTCGGACTCGGACGTCGAGCCAGGCGTGATTGGCGTTGGGGGCGGGGCGTAGCTGCGTGCAGGAGGCGCTGCGTGCGTGCGGGGGGGACGCGAATTCGCCGGTGCGAAGGCGCGAGTCGGGTGGGCGATGCGTGTGTGGAGACGCTCGCGATGCGTGTGTAGATGTGGGGTGTAGATGTTATCGGCACTCGGCGCGGGGAACGGTGCTGCGTGTGGGGAGACACTGGGTGCGTGTGGACGATGGCGCAGATCTGCGCGCGAGCTGGACGCTGTGGGGGCGATGCGCATGTGTGGGGAGACGCTCGCCATGCGCGCGCGCGCTCTTGTTGCGTGTGTACGGGGGGAGACGCTGCATTGATCTTGGTGGGTAGGACAGCGGTGATGCGTGCGTGCACTTGCGCGGCCGGAGGCGCAGCTGACACGGAGAGTGCGTTGAGGGACATGGGCGATTCTCCCCCGTCTCACCGTCCTTGCGTTTCTTTTGTGGGAGATGGCCGTTTGGGGACGGGGACGATGGGCTTCCTCCCCCTCTCTTTCTCTCTTTCTCTCCCTCCTCCCTTCGGCCCCTTCCTCCCTTCCTCCTCACTAGCATTGATGCTCATACGACTTATTCCACAGACCGTCCCCATTAACGACGGCGACGTGCCCTACACCGCCACGCCCGCGCCGACGAGCAACTGCGTGACGTACGCGTCGTCGGCCATCTTCACGGACGGGGCTGCTGTGACGGCGGCGCCGCAGGGGGGATCCGGTATGTGCTTTCTTCTTTTTTCCTCCCCCTCGTCCCTCCCGTCTCGTTCTCCCCATTACGCTCCCCTATCTTCCCGTGGACCGCGTCCCTCCCTTATACCTACATCGACATCGCGGCTTCCCCTCCCCCTCCCTGTACCTCCCTGCACCGCCCTTGTACTTTCCTCCATGTCGTACCACCCCTGCCCACCTCGCTATCTACATCCTATCCTCCCTTTGCCTTTGCACTCCCGTGGCCATCATACCTTCTCCCCTCCTTATTTACTCTTCACCTCCTCCTCGCTCTCTCTGCCCGTCCCTGTCCCTGTCCCGATTCCCATTCCCATTCCCTTCATCTCCCTTCTCTCCCGCCCCTCCCTTTCCCTTCACGCCTTCTCCTCCCTCGCTCGTCCCGCCTTACACCGATGCTAACCCTCCCTTTCCTCCTCCCCAGCCTCCGCCGCCGCAACAGGCGTAACCGGCGCTGCCTCCGGTGCCACTGGCGCCGCCACCTCCGGCGCAGCCACCTCCAAAGCTGCCGGCACCGGTGCCTCGACTAAAGCCGGCGCCTCGGGCTCCGCGACGGGCTCGGCCGCGGCGGCCTCGGGCTCAAGCGGCGCGCGCGCGTTGGGCGCGAGCGTTGTGGGTGTTTTGGGTGGGATGGGGATTGTGCTTGCGGCGCTTTGAGCTTCGTCTTGCCTACCCTCCTCGCTACCGTTTCCATACCTCATGGCCCCTTACTGTCATTCGCCCTCACATTCGTTCTTTCGCCCCTGCCTTCACGTTGTTACGACGGACCTCGCTAGGATCGTATTGTATCGCGCGTACCTACATACAGATAGACAGACAGCGACGGACAGAGCTAGATATAGATCTAGATACCCACCGGCACATATACTTATCGACAGTGACGTCCTCAACTGGTGGCCTCTATTAGTCGCCTATACAAGCAAATATCTCGGTGCGAACAGACTCACTATGGGCAAACTGAGGATCCACATCAGTGGAAAGTTGATACAGTGAGTGACCCAGATGCCGGGCAATGTCCTGGCCGTACGGATCGAACCCCTTAGCTTGGTGAAATTCACGGAGGCCGGCGTATACAGAGGCATCCCAGGACTCTACCCAAACTTGGGTACTGAATTGGATCTCCGGAAACCCGTGCTCATCCGCTTCTTCCGTGGTAAGATGGTCGACGCCCGAGGGATCAAAGGACCAGTATGCTGGGCAGCCCGGCCAGTAGAAAGAGGACTGTCCGGGGCGGTTTTTCTCTGTTGGGCAGAGAAAGAGGAATCCTGTTGGCATTTCTGTCGTAGCTTCCGAGATCGTGACCGTAAATTCAACACTGGATATGACAGCTAGATCGACTTGTTACAGCTAATCACAACAAAGCGATGGGGTACTTGCCCCAATCTTCGAAGTTAGATGTGATGTGCCAGCAGTTGAAGATGTGATTTGCTTGGCTGAGCCAGCACTCCAGGCCACTGCCGCTGTGCGGAACGTTCCAACAAGACAATCGGAAAGCGTCTCCAACAGCGTCGCGGCAGTTAAAGCTTGAGATTGAAATCAAACATGCTCAGTAAAGGTACTTTAAGAGAATAATTTATTACAAATACCGTTTCCAGCCGTTCTCCAGATCTGTACTTAGCACCTCTCTAGAGTAGTCCCAGTTTCTAGAGCGGTACCAATTATTGATATCTGGTAGTGAAGCGATCTCAACAAGACGATCGTTTGCAATCCGGGAGACGACTACTCCTAGAGCCACGGATACGACGGCGGGAATAACGATGGCTGTGGAGTGGCGAAGATGAAAAGAACAAACTTCGTGGTAATCCTCTGGTCTGAGGGTATCGATTGCAATCACCTCCATATTAGGCGCATTGGCAGAACACAAGCCTGGTACCTCGGATACGCATTGCACGGCCATGTATGTGATTTCGGTGGGTATGTCTGGGGGCGCTAGGTCCACACAGAGCCCGCCGGTCGAGTGACGGATCCAGAGTGTGCATTCCGATGCAAGCTGGTACTCGCCATTGATACGATGGCTCGAAATGCGGGGAACTGAACTCACCCTGATTCGCTGGAAATTCGAGTAAAGGTAATTATTTGCAATCTGAACCGGTCTTGAAATAGCGTCAGATGTTCAGCCTTCTTCTTACCCAAAACTCTTTGCTCTTCTAAAAATCAGTATCACGCGAACAGGGGACACAAAAAACAGACTAACACGGTGGGCCCAAATGTATACCGTGAAGCAAGGGGAATGGTTGTAGATGTCCAGGTAATGTTTGAAGGGTATTAGGTCTGGATGTAATCAATTTCCACGAAGCATGAACCGACCAAGGTCATACCGCCGTGGAATATGGTACCCTGTATACCGTCCGAACGCACTACTCCGTATATGTGGACGATATTGGGATGGCTATGGTTGGTTGCAATCAATCGACGTGGAGCAAAAGCCTTGAATTTGCACTCACCGGAGGGAACGGTGTTTCGTCATGCACTGCCTCCACTCCTGAGTCATTCATCAAGGAGGTTCAATAGCAGACCGGATAACGCACCTCCTCCGCGCCTTCGCCCTGATACATCGCCACAGTAACATTTCGATTCTTGAGTTTGGCGGCATATATCCGACGTTGTACTAGCCTCCGAGGCCAGGATGCCACTCCCGTATCATTGTCGAGGCGTATCTCTCGCTGGAGATCTACATCCCCCAACGGGAACATCCGGCAATCTGTCCAACATGCAGCCTCTTAGTGAGATGCAGAAGGGAAACTTACCGGAATCAACTCACGAGACGACTGCGGTATTGCCAGATACCGAGGTGGAGGTAGATCTGGAGCGGCGATGCAGCGGGTGGTCCATCGATGGTGGTGGTTTGAGAGAGAGAGGAATAAGCGCCGAGATACAGCTTTCGCGTCGTTTAAGAGGGGCCTAAAAATATGGTGTCAGGTGGGAAGATTTTGTGCGTCCAGCAGTGCCAATCTTGACAGATCGAGCACAGGGCCGTGTGTGAGAACGGTTTGGAAACGGAATGAGTGCGGTTGGAGTCGCTCCCAATATTCATAGAGCTAGATATTGGATACCACGGTAATGCCCAGGCACAGTAGAGCCTCAGCTAGCTCAAGTTGAGGAGGTACGAAAATCTAACCGACTGCGGAGCCCTGACTTGGGTTGTTGTTGGCCGCTGTCGAGTGCTGTGGACGGCGCCTCGGTGTAGGCACAAGCAAAGTGAGTCCGAAGCTTTTCGCTAACATTGGCGTTGTCCGTGCTGTAGGGCGTTGCTTCATCCGTGTGGTAGATATCAAGTGTTGATTGGGCTGTTTCGAGAGGTCGTAGATTTAGATGTAGTCTTCGATACGGTGGAAACGTGATTGGCGCCCGAGTGAATTGAAATTTGAAGGGATAAGGTACAGTGGTGGTTTCGTCCAGTTACGCTTGGCCGAGCATTCAAAATAATATCGAGATGGTGATTGCAGAAATAAGCCCGGACACAACGTCCCGACAGAGAGGTGCGGAGTGGCTGCAGCCTCGTCGTGCCGGTCTATCCGTTGCGTGTGCCGTGCCAAGATGTCCACGTCCACGACGGGCGCAGCCGGACGGATGTCGCGCCGCTGACGCGGATAGGCCGCCGCCATGAGCGGTGCGGACGCATCCACAGCTAAAATGCAGAAGCGCCGAAGCCTTGAACGATGAAAGTGCTCGCGACGCAGTGGAGAATCACGTGAAATGAGCGCGCGCATTTCCCAGCTAGCGCGAGTGTATTTTGACCCAGGCGTCCGCCCTCCGTGGTCTGTCGTCCAGCACAGAGCATTCTGAAAGGAATTGGAGAGGGTCGTAGCAGAAGTGGCCGGGTTGAATGCAAGTAACACCGCCAGCGAGTCGGTACTCTGTAAAGGCACGTTCCATATGATGCAGTCTCGTTTCGGAAAACGAGGAGATTTCAAGACAGTGCGAGCTACGGCGAGTCCATGAGGAATTCGCGACTCTGAAGACGCGAGATAGCTCTGCACGAATAAAAAAGAACCACGCAAGTCAGCACGAGTTTAATAATATAGCGGTAATCCAGCGCTGGTCCAAATTCCGGTGCACCTGCAGCGGATAAGTCACGTCGACTGGGGTTGAAAAGGACCGACGACGTCGGCGCCAATGCCAGGGACTCGGAGCGCATGCCGGATAAAATTCTTTTTGAATCCTTGAGGGAAAGCGATGGGGGAGCGAGGCAATGGCTGCGTTTTCGCCAGGAGTTTACGGTGGAACAAAGAAATACCTGCATTATGGGCAGCGGTTGGTTGAGACTCGACGGTGGTGGAGGGGGAATGAAACGCAAGCCGACAGCCGGCTTTTATAGTCGCCGAATGCCGAACGGTGATGGTGCAAATGAAGCCAAACAACGCGTCCTGTCTCCTACCGCCATGATCCTGCGGCGCCTCGCAAGGCCGCACCGTTCCCCGGCCATGCTGTTCTGCCGATACGTCGCATCTCTGACGGAACACTCATCCATCCCTGTCGACGCGCCGTACGTCGTGCTGCTCGTCCTCAAACAGCTTCAAGCTTGCTTACTGGCAACCAGCGTCAACGTCAACAGTCGTCGCCACCGCCTGCGGTCCATATCCACCTTGAATCCAGAGCTCATAAAACCAAGTGACCGCGTCTTCATCTACCCATTCCAACAGCAATTCTTCGTCACATGTCAATCTTCGCCAGAGGCGCCAGCGATGGTGTCGTATTACAGAATACCAGGGATCCGGCCGAACGTCATGATGCCCTTCCCGGAGGAGTCCGGCGGGGGGTTTCTGTACTACCATTGTCCTCCGCAGGCTGCACCGCTGGAGGGCAGCATTCGCCTGCGTCTCACCCCGGAGGACGACCCCATGGCATTCGCGTCTGGGCGGGACCTAGCGCTGCCCACGGGCGTCGTCTGGGAACTCAACCTCCCGCAGATCGCGCGCAACAAGGCGCTCGGCGCCTTCCGCGATCAACTCCTACATGAGCAGCTCGTGACAGCGGACCAGCTGGCGCGCTGCCGCGCGCTCTTCGCCGACAAGGGTATCACGCCTGCGCTGACGCTCTTCCGTCTCGAGCAGGAATTCCCCGTTGACTTTGCGCGGTCGATCAATTTGGTTATTGTTGGCGAGACGCTGCACAGCCTGACGCTCTCAACCGTGTTCACCGCCACGGTGAACAAGGTGCAGGTCTTCCCGTGGACTGGTATGTCCCTCTCCTTCCTCTACGCACAATTCCATGCATGCAAAAGTTATTAGCCCTTCTTACACTGACACTGACACGCACCCCAGGCACCGCAATCGCGCGCTTCGAGCCCTCGCCTATCCCCGAATTCGCCGCCCGCCGCGTCGTGCACATGCGCATCGTCAAGATCGTCGAGCCCGCGAAATGCACGATCAGTCCGAGTGCGGGCGTCAAGTTGCGAATGCTCGAGCCGCTGGAGGGATACCTGCTGGGTGTGTCGCGGCGCGGGAAGGGCGTGTACCCGTCGGCGTGCGACCTCGATCGCGGGACGCAGCGGGCGGGCGCGCTGAGGGTGCTGTGGGATGCGTCGGGGCTGCCGTGATGTTTGTGTATATATCTCGGTTTTTTCTGATGGTGGGCAGGCTCTGCGGAAGTCGTTGGGCGGCCGGAGTTTGATTCCGATGGGCCTGGCGGGGAAGATAGGCCCTCGTGTTTTGGTTTCTGTATCTGTCTATCCATCTGTCTATCCGTTTAGGCATCTATCACTTATTTTCACTCATCACCAGCTGTGCATTTGTATTACTTGATACCCTCACGCACTATGACATTAGTCTAGTATATCTTATTCCGCTCGTATGACCAAGTTTTGTACACTGTTTGCTTGGTTCATAGCCCGACTATTAGTATCTAGATTTGAATGTATGTCCTTCATGACTCCTCGCGATCCTCGGGTCAAACCGGTTCGCTTTGACGGCAAGTAAGATGGAAATTCTGACATTTTGAGCAACGTGTAACTCGAAGCCCAAGGAGTGGTACATAAAATTTCCGACCCTAAAAAAATGCCGCACAAGCCGATTAGGGGACCGAACAAAAGTTGAAATACAGTAACGGTAACACAAGATTGAACATATACTTTTCTTCAGTAGTAATTTACAGGAGGTGAGTAGATAGAAGAGGAGACTACAATCCGTAATGCACAAATGGCACCCACCGTTCAAAAGATATATTGGGGTCTTTGCGAAGCTTTGCGACCGCCAGATGAAGTGCTTTCGCTGCTTGTGTCAGGTCGGGGAAGATGGGTGGGCTGACAGCCGGATCACAATCCCTGAAAAGGTGCTCATAGAACATGTCCGCAATGTTGGGACCATCACGATCGTCCATGGTCCTTATTTCAGTCAGATTATCTCGCGATAGAATCTGCAAAGAAGCTGTGGAACTCACCACATTGTTGCGACCACTCCGTGAAATCCCGCGAACAGAAGAGTCGCTGCAAGATGCATGGCTTCATCAGGTACAGTTTGGTCCCCTCTTGCCGTCTCGCATGCACTGAGGAACGCAAGGGATAAGGACTTTTTAATAATTGATGTGTTGCGACCCTCTGGCCAGTGCATGATCTCCGAAATCTTGAGCTGACCATCTTTCAATATGAGACCACTATCAAGTGGTTTCTCCAAATTCTGGGTTCCATGACACGCGAAATGCATGACTGACGATTCACGTAGGTGAGTCAGTGCAGTTTCAACTGTGGTATCCATCAAGGAAGCAAGCCATATGTTGGGGACCCTCTCCGAAATTTTCTGCAACTCCTGTTTGGCTCCCGGTAGGATATTATGACCTGGCGTGTCCCGCTGGCCCACGGCAGTCATTTTGAAGAGGGTGGGAGTACCCATCGGAGGGTCCAGTAATGCAGTCAGGTTAGGTGTGTATGATGAAATGACATAATCTGATGCACACTCTCTTCTTTCATTGGTGTATATGCCTGCTGCATGGATAGGAAGAAACACGAGAGAGCCAGTAGGGCACCACCATAAGCGTGATGGATTATCAGATTTCTGTCAGAGAAGAAAACTGGTTCAGATTTTCCAGCCACACAAAGTCATTGTCCACTCACCTCCAACTTCAGGGCCTCAAACACTGGTTCAACAATGTTTTCCCAAAGGTATGCTAAAAGCCACTCGAAGACATCATGGGAGCTCATGTCAATATTGCCTTCCCGACGTTCCCGTCTACCAGGTAGTCGCAAAAATTCACTTGAGGCCTCTTCACCATTTCGCTGCGTATAGTCTTGCTTTGCGGTGAATTTCCCAAGATCAAATCCCGGGTTCGAGAGCCCACGTGATAATTCAGCAAGGAATAGTCCCAGATGCACATCCAATTTCGGAAGATTCAGCATCTGAACCTCTTTGTTGTGCCGCACAATCAATGCAGAGGATGTTGAGTGAGAGGTTGTGAGAATAACAATGGGGCCAGACACTGCAGCTTGTCGAAGTGCAACTATCCTCTTGGGTTGCATAAAATCTTCGAAACCAGGTAACATTTGAATAGATTCAATGCACTGGTCCCAATCCTCATTGAGCTTGCGGCATTGTGCACCCTGAGCTTCAATAACAATGATTTTATGCTGACTGTCTCTGAATGTTGCCCTAGATATAGACACGTCTCGAAATGAGGCCTTCTCTAGGTGGCTGGATATCTCCGCAAGTTTTGCCGCAAGATCGGGCCGGATAGTAGCCAGGTTATTAAGCGGTGTTTGAAGGTGCAATGCTTGGGACCAGAACACTGATCTACCAGCTTCTAGAAGCTCTACCGCAATGTCGAATTGGCCCTGTTCAATGGCACAGCTGGCTCCCTCAGAGGCTAGATTGATAGCACTTGCGGTAGACAGAATCTCACGGCGAGATGAGAGATCCAGGTGTAATGCTGCCATGCGTGGAAGAAGCTGAATTGCTGTCTGGTATGCCACTAGGGCTGAGCCATGATTATACCTGGCTGCATTTGTAGCCCAGGAATGTGCATGGCGCAAGCACGTAGAAGGTGATGAGGAGAGGTAGGCTGTAGCCTCTTTGAATAGTGCACATGCTTGGTCAAGATCCTCACTCCTATGTGTATATCCATATCTACCAATATAGCCGATAGCCAGTGCTTGGAGGGAGGAGCCACGTTCAGGATGAGGAGATAGACGAAGAGTCAGCACCTCCTCATGGATCCGAATTGCTTCATCAATCTCTGTGAGATTGCCATGCTCTTCGTTTTTCCTTTGAAGTGATGCAGCAAGATTATTGAGCCCTCGGCTATGAGCCGGATTCTCTCGTGGAAGAAAAAGCAGTGCCTCTCTGTGGACTTGGATGGCCTCATCAATATCCTCTTGATTTTTCAGGAGCTCGTATCTCAGGTGAAGTACAGCTGCTAGACTGTTGAGGCAATTACCCCGATGTGGATGTGGTGGTGGAAACAGAGCAACTGCCTCTCTGCACAATTCAATGCCTTTATCCACATCATTTCTATCTCTGTAATGTTTGCCCTTCAAAAAGAGAGCAAGGGCAGTATTGTGTAGATCATTCCCACGGCTGTGGTGAGACAAGGAATGCATTTGTAGAGCCTCTTTGTGCAGCACAAGAGCTTCATCGATGTCACTTGGATCCCCCCACTGTTCAAATCTTGTTTGGACTGCATTTGCCAGGTTACTCAAGGACATGCCACGATTTGGATCTCCCGGCAGGTAAAAGGATACTGCTTGCCTATAGAGTTCGACAGTGGCATCAATGTCCTTTGGATTTCCTTCTTTCTCAAATCTCGACTGAAACCCAGCCGCCAAGTTATTGAGACAAAGGCCATAACCTGAATGAGTTGGTTTGCAGAGGTTCAATGCCTGTTTGTTAAGCTCAATGGCTTCCTTGATATCTGTTGAGTCCCCATGTTGCCTGTATCTTGTCTGCAGTGCAACCGCTAAATTGTTCAGAGATGTGTGATTTTGATGAGATGTGGTCAGCACCTGTCTGTGCAGTCCAATAGCTTCAGTTATGTCACTTAAATCTCCTTGGTGCTCAAATCGTAGTCGGAGGGCAGCTCCGAGATTTCCTAGGCATGTAAAATGAGTGGGATTCAGTGGTCCATACAGACTGAGTGCTTTTCTATGCAACTCGATAGCCTCATTGATGTCACTCAAATCCTGATTTTGTTGAAATCTCAATTCAATTGCACCAGCTAGATTGCTGAGGTAGAAGGGAAGAGGTCCATGTCCGTCTTGAACAGATATCACCCCCCGAAGGAGTTGGATAGCTTCATTAATATCTCCTAATTCTCCTTGCTGCCTGAACCTGGTCTGCAGAGCACTTGCAAGATTGCTAAGTGGAGGGCGACGGGATGGATGGGAAAACACAGCTAGTGCCTTCCTATACAAGCCAACAGCCTCATTGATATCTTCCAACTCCCACCTCTGTTTGAATCGTGTGACTAATGCACTTCCCAAATTATCCAGATAAGAGCTGCACTCTGGTTGGGAAGCTAGCACCTGCCTCAACAATGCAACAGCTTCGTCAAGGTCTGAGGAATCTCCATACTGCTCCACCCTTATCGAGAACATGATTGCCAGATTATTGAGAGACTTGTAGTGATCTGGATGTGGCCGGGTACGAAGTACAAGAGCCCTTTTGGATAGTTCAATAGCTTCGTTGATATCCTCTGGATCCTTGTACAACTGGAATCTCTTTGTGACTGATAGAGCCAAAGTGTGGAGATTCAGAGCATGATCCGGATGGTTTGGTGGATGGAGTCCCAGGATTTCTCTGCGAAGTTGAACGACCTCGTTTATGCCACGCGAGTCTCCCGGCTGCATAGACCGCTTTTCGAGGGCATCTGCCAGGTTTTTGAGATAGGTAGTGTGATCTGGATGGGGTAGTGCATGAAGTGCCAATTGTTTTCGATGCTGTTCAATGTCTCCATCAAGGTCTCGTGGATTCATGGCTGTAAATCTGAAGAATAAGTCAGCGTGGAGAAGCACACTGATCAAGTTCAACTTCCACCTTGTGGGCAGTCCTTGGGATTGACTTTGTAAAGATTCTGCCTGCCTTGAAAGAGGGGGTAGGGAGGAGATGCAAGGACACGGAGCTGCATTTATATACGTAGTCCTCCGCAGCTTGGGATGATAATAGAATGCACGTGTGTAACAAATTTCCCCGGCGGCAAGATCATTATCCAGATATGTACCCGCAGCTGCCTGTGCATCTAGCATCTCTCAACACCTTCTGTGCCCACCATAATGCACATTGCCCAGCCGAAGAGCGGACCTACAGTGCAATCCGCTTGTCTGGCTGAGAGGCCTTTGGTTTGACAAGCTCATAAGGAGCTCTACTGAAGCTATCATACCGATCATACCGCGTTTGTGCTAAATCTGATCCCTTCCTGAATGTTCGACCGTGTTATTTCTGGGACATCAGTCAGCATTTACTCAGAAGCTCGGTCATCCTTCGGGATTCTCAGGCTACCAACTCCAAGAGGCTCCAACATGTTGAGTAAGGCAAATCGGCCAAAATCGGAGAGTGTACATGGCTCCCGCGCACGTCGCAGCTGGCCGCACGGACTCGTCTTTAATGGCCGGATTCCATCAGCACTGGAACGGCAGAGTACGGGCAACATGGCTTACTTGGTGGAGGTTGTCGTGAAGGGCTGTGGCCCAGTCGCCCTGACCATCGCAGAGGCACCTGTAATTCACGCGGGGGTAAACATAGAGCGCGCGGGGACGAAAGGAGACATGCGGACGAAGCATTCGAAGTCGGCCGTGATGCGGATCCCGTACGCGTGCTGTTGCAGGACCAGTGCAACGTAGTTTGATGACGTGGAGTGACATAAGTCGTGAATCGGCGAAGGATGCACGAAAGAGCGCGAGCGTCAAGACGCACGCGCAGGTCATCTCCGGCAGCATGAAGAAGCATCAGCAAACCCTGATTTCCCGGGTAGCACTCTGGAGCACTACAGAGCACTACAGAGCACTCCAGAGCAAAAACCCCCTACTATGGCACTACAGGCACTATGGGGCACTATGGGCCGCTCTGTAACACTCTGTAGCGCTCCATAAGCTGCCATAGTGCGAAAAAATCAGGATTTGCTGATGAGCAAGAAGCACCTAGAGGTTGCCATGCGAATCGAACGGGTGTACTGCTGTACCTGCTCAATACCTGCTCCACGAGACGGGAATTGTTTTTATAAAGTGCAGGCGCAGACCATCCGCAATCTGCACATAGATGACTTGGCCGAAGGGCCGATTAGAATCAATTGAGCCTGCAAACGAGTAAGCGGGAGGAAAAGTTGGTTGCAGAAACAATATTCTTTGGGAGAGTGGCCGCCTACGGTATTCGTTATTCGAACAAAAATGCTGCTCGGAGCTTGTGTCGGTTGAGCTCTGTACCACGTGAGAGAGAAACAGAGTCGAGAGTGCCCTGGGCAGTAAGCGAAAAAGCTGATGACCCAATTCCAAGTCGAACGGGCTACCTGCATCCGAATTTTATGCAGGAGACTCCGGGAGTACAACCGCCATCGCGGCTTCCAATCGTGTCTTACGAACAGAATTAGGAAGGATCCATTTTTACAAGGAAGTTAGATCCTTCCTAATTTTGTTCATAAGTCGTCGACAGGGCGGGGGACGCAGCGGCCAAGTCTCCGCCAGGCTTCCTCCCACGTCCCAAGGCCAATGCTCGGGATTTCGCGTGGTGAGGAGTCTCAGGATAACCAAGCTTGATAAGTAGATACATCTTCGAGCCAATAGGAATGACATGGTGAAAGGGAAACACTCCGGAAAAAGGGAAATTTTGGGGTCCCCAAAGATGAATCTAAAATGTTTGGTATCAGCGGCAGTATAAGTAGGGCTGAAATTGTACCAGAAATGTTGCAAATCTGGGGCACTGAAAGGGTTACTGAAACGGGGAATTTCGGGATTGGCATTTGGCCACCCAAAATGTTCCGTATCAGGTGCAATTTCAACTCACCAGGAACTGCTCCTGAAACTTTGAGTTTCAGGAGCAGTTTATTGTCCACTGAGGACAATAGTATCGGTCACAGTTTCGGCTGTTACCTAAACTATTGTTTTTCGGACGCCTGAAACCGGCCGGCCCGGCGCACTGAAAACAATAGTTTCGGCAACATCCGAAACTGTGACTGCAACTATTGTCTTTGGTGCACAATAAACTGCTCCTGAAACTCAAAGTTTCAGGAGCAATTTCTGGAGAACGGAAATGGCGCTCGAAACGGTAAGTTTCGGATCACCAGACACTGATTCCGAAACGACCCGTTTCAGAAACCTTTTCAGGTGGCCATAGATTTGGCATTTCAGTTACAGTTTTTGCCCTACTTATACTGCCGCTGATACTGAACATTTTAGATTCATCTTTGGGGACCCCAAAATTTCCCTTTTTCCGGAGTGAAAGCAGAGCGACGATTGTTGTGACGTGGCGAGGGTTAGGGTTCCGGGCACGGAACACCCGGGCCGGTCTTGCCCGAACACCGGCAACGTCAATGCCGACTGCACTGCCGCACGACTGGAACGATCTCTTATCACTCTGGGAAATCCGATGTTTCGGGACCCCCGAAAACGTTGCTAAAACCTTTAGTTTTAGCAACAGAATCAGAGGCTCTAAAACTTTACTCAAAACTGTTAGTTTTGGGAGTGCTGAAATTGTTGCTTAAACGGAAAGTTTTGGGAACGGGATTCGGGAGGCCTGAAACGTTAAGTTTCAGGAGCCGGTCCATCCCGTCCCGGCCGGCCCGAGCCGTTTCTGGCTGCCCGAAACTGTTCCCGAAACGTTTAGTTTCAGGAGCAGTTTCGGTGGGCCTGAAATTGTCCCCGAAACTTTCAATTTTAGGGATACTTTCAGGACTACAAAAACTGATCCTGATACTTACCGTTTCAGGAACGTTTTTTGGGGCCCTGAAACAACGCTTTTCCCAGAGTGTATCGCTCTCTCTCCTACCCCAGTATCAAAGGGGACATATCCTCTCCCTCTCTCTTGGCGGTCACTTTCTATCTGGCATAATTAACATTATTCAGCGCAAGATCAAAGCAAGATCGTGCGCAGGCAACACGCAGGCCGTCACGCGGCTTCACTTTGGCTTCACGATGACCACTACGCATCGGATTCCTTCCTTAGGTGCGACTTGGGTGGCGAAATTTTGCACATTTCAACCGGTAGGATGTAACCATATGGAATTGCTGCGTCCGATCGACTTGGTCGGGGAATTGTATTCTTTATCGCATCCCACCTCTTTTCGTCCACTTAGCGACCGGATAAGGCTTCAAGTTCACGAGCTGCATCGAGATTCGCTGGGCTTTTTGGCATGTGGCGGCTGATCACCGCGCACGTCCTCGTCTGCGGCTTCTGTTCGCCTGGGGGCGACACTCACTACTGGTGGGCTTGGCTTATCTCTGGTAGGCAGCGTGAATACAAACGCAGGATAGTTGCGTTCGCTCTGTGAGTAAGTCGCTGCTTCGCATCTGTGAGCAATCCAGGCTCGGAAGAACGTGGAGAATCTCGCGGCAAGGGTGCAAGATAGCCCGCCGAAAAGTTACTCGTAACCTGCTGCAGTTCAATCTACCGCCGAGGCGCTGTCAGCATGTACCTCTCACAAGACCATCTATACCCTCCGCGCGGTTGACACCCAGTGCTCCCTCCTCAAGCATTCCCCGCAGGCAGCCCGTATCGGCACATGCAAAGCACTTCTACTTGCGTTCTCCGCCGGACTGGATGACGGACGAGAACAATTTCCATTCCGCGAGTTGAGTTCCTCGCACTAAAACAGCGAGGAAATGAATGGACTGCTGGCAGAATGTAAGCGCTCCGAATGGTCACTAATTCTGTCCCAGTGCGCACCGCATATTTTTATCTGGCTAATTTTAAATTGATTGCCCTGAGGGGACGCTGCATTTGCATGGCGACCGAGGTAGAGTTTTACTCCGAGTCTAAAAAATTCAATTTCAACCTTGCCTGGTCTATAGCTTGAGAAAATTATCGTCTATTCGGCCATGAAAGGTATCAAAGGTATGAAACACTGAAGAGCAAAGGCGCAATATTTCATGGACTTATCAAATCCTAGATCGGACTTGTTCAACAAATCAACCGTTCGCTCACCCCTCAATATCGCGCTATACTTACAATCTCTGCCGAAGGGTTCAGTAGAGAGAAGCGACACGGAGTTAGACCGAAATATGCATCACCTCTGTGATGCGGGGGTATAAGACTCCAAAGGTGACAGGACCGGCGAGCTGTAAGAGGAACGTCTTCTGATCACCATGAAATCACTCTCCCTATTCTTACTGGTCTCGCCCTTGGTCGTTGCCGCAAACGCCAGGTCAAACAGGCGTTCCACGGCCGCTGACATCCAGGACGGCCAAACAGGTGTCCTGATGGTTTTGCCGCCGCGCCAGACCGACACGGGGACTAAGCATGTACCTGGCATGTTCACGAATCTCCATATCTTTTTATTTGGCGCTCAATGTGTACTGTAGATGCCGATCGTCCTTTCATTGCACCTGGGCCCACCGACATGCGCGGACGTGAGCTTCTTGTTCTGAAACTTTCATCCCAGCTTACGCATTTTCCTTAGCATGCCGTACGTACCTGCAGAGGTTAAGATATACGACTCATCCCTCATATCTTGCAGCGGCCATGGATACCCTCGCCAACCATGGCTACATCTCGAGGAAGTACGGCCCTTCACCTCTGCTCCAACTGCGCCTCGTTGATTTTATCTCGTAGCGGAATTACCAATTTCGAGGAAATCATTCGCGGTACCGCGGAGGCTTTCAACATCGATAGGGACATGTCTTCCGGTATGGCAGCACTCAACATAGTAAGAATTTCCACGTTTCGCTCTATTTGTCTCACTGATCATATCTTTGAAAGCTCACGCGAGGAAATCCTTTCGTGAACAAAATTTCCATCGGCGGGATATCTCCGCTCGTCCCGCCGCTGCCGGGAAAATCGATGGACCAGAGACACAGGGAATAGCAAAACACGGACGAGTTGAAGGTGAGCGCGTACTTACCTGGGACTGAAGTTGAGGAATGTTCAATCACATTTGAAGGGGACGCCTCGATGACTCGCTCCGATGTTCACATCGGCGACAATCGTAACTTCAATCAGACTCTCTGGGATGAGGTGTGTTTGTCTTAGTGCACTTTTGCATCTCTTAATCGTCACAGGACCTGGCACAACTCGCGCAATTCGGTGATGATGGACCAGATGGCCCAGCGACGGTTTTCAACCTGCAAACCCTGATCGAAATGAAGCGCCAGAACTTGGAGTCCGACCAGGCTTTGGACCCTGAAGTACTTCCTTCCACATTGATTTTTTTCCGATGACACGGCGCTGAGATCACAGTAGTTTGCAATCCCCATCCGTCGTTCGAATGCTGCCTTCGGTGAGGTATCCCGACTGGATTCACGGATTTACTCACATCCGCCCACCAGGTGCACCGTCGCTCATTATGAGGTAAGGATTCTTCGTCCAGACATATAGAAATGTTGCTGAAACTGACTCCGTGGCTAGCGTGTTCACAAATGGTATAAATATGAAACTTAAGTTCTGCACCGACTGACTCATCATGGTACATGTACAGGAACGACAAAGCTGGCCACCAAGCGAATTATCAGCTCCTTCTTCATGAACCAGACGTTCCCAGAGAACTGGCACCGCGCCGCGGTTCCGGTCTTGGGCTCACCCATCCCCGCTGAAATCACGGCAGCGTTGCCGCAATGGGTTCCTGGCCACAACGATGCAAATGGTTTTTTCGTGGCTGATCCTCAGGGACCGGCGCCGTTCAACATAAGTGGGGTGCGTCGGATTGGGCGCATGGCAGGCAGCGATTATTCATTTGCGATTAGGGGTGCGCCAACTACTGGGACACGCTCGTGAATGCTGTCCCAAGAACTATGGCCAACGTCACCGGGATATTCAAGCAGAACGTGGATCTGCTTAACCGTAGGGCCCCCTTCGCTTCCCTCAATTTGTATGGCTCACCGTGTATTTCGGGAATACTATTTAATGTGTCCGGGTGCGCAGAGCCGCTCGCGCCAGCCGGTCCCACGAATGTCTAGTCGGTATGAATATTTCCAGAGCATTTTCCTAGGATTGATTGTCTCTTCGACCAGGCGGATTTCTAGCCGTATGCCTTCAGACTTTTCCCATATGTACTTCCATCGCACTCATTCTTGAAAAATCGCGGTTTGCGATCCATGCTCAAACAAATGCGCGTATCTCGTTTATAGTTGGAAAATGTATGCCCGGCTTTACCGAGATGACCGAGATGACCGAGTGCACAGTGTTTTGACTCAGTGGCCTTGCGCCGTTTGGTTGATATCATTTCTTTCGTTTTCCTTTCAATGAGGTCGTGAGCCGGATATAGTTTGGACCATGCAATGGACGTACTTCTTGTCGGATGCGAGAAGAGACATGTAAGTATGCCCAGCTGAGCCCTCGTTCAACCATGATCACCAGGTACAGATTTCAGTGAATGCCACGCCAGGTTGTGGAGCAGCTGCACGAGGATCACACAAAACAATGTGTGCACTTAAGCGCGGCGGCAGCACTTTGTATGGCTTCGACCGATAGGAAGACAATTTACTCCCTACTACGGTATTTTTGTAATTTTGGAGGTCATTCTTCACCAATTCAATGCAACGCCAAAATTTGATTTTCACTTCGAGTGGCTGGTAATTGACACCACGAATGGCATGAATACCTACACAACCTCGCTGACGCGGTGCGCGAGCTTCCCCCAGAGTCCTGACAAGCATCGGTTTGGCGTTGAGGTGCGTCTTGATGCTGACGGTCATTTATTTATCTCAAGGTATGTAGATCTCACTGATCAGTCAAGGCGCTGAACGAGGAGCCCTGATCCCCAAAACCAGGTTTACACAAAGGCATTACTCATTTCCAACCATGCAGCTCGTTAAATCGCAACAAACATGGCTCCAAACCCCTTCCCGACCATTTTAGCGGCAACCCCCTCATTTGGGAATAACCTCAGAGCAATCCGTCAGGGCGCGCGCGTTCTGCCCAAGCATCGCCATCTTCGCCATCGCAGCCGCAAAGCGGGACGCCATCAACTGCTGGTTGACTTTATAGTTTTAAAGTTTACAGTACACGCATCATCAGTGTACACGAAAATCATCCGCATTGAAAGTTGGAACTCACCGGAAAGCGCCACCCAGGTGACGACGGTGCGGGGGTCGCTAATCCCGAGTGATCAGTGACGAAAACAAGTTGGTTGAGGGGATACGGGACATACTGCGCGAGGGCGAAGTCGGATTGGAGACGGAACTGGCCCATGGTTGGGGATGGCACTTGGCCCTTGTGGATGGCGTCTCCGGGGGTGACGTTTCCTTTCTTCGAGAAGGTCTACATGTCAGGCTCGTCAGCATGCACAGCGTCGTGGGCACTAGAATTATAGCGAAAGAACGAACGTCGACATAGAATTTGGTGTCAAACACGGTCGGGGTGAGGTCGAAGCCGGTGTTCGGGATGCTCTACGCCAAGCCCAGTCAGAACTTATCAAACTTTTGCAACGCGGACTGCTCACCGGGTCGACGTCTTCCTGGACGCCCATACTGTGCGACGCGAGGAGGGCAATCAAGTCGGGCCCGGTCAGCCCCGCATCGTTCACGCGCGCAAGGATAGTCGTCACGTCGTCGAACGGCTCCGGAACCAGGAACTCGGGCGCCTCCTGCATTGCGCTCGGGCGGCCGGCCATGAAGGGGATGCGCGGGCCGCCCTGGCAGTTGCGCACGCCGACGGCGGCGGCGAATTGGACGATGTCGCCGTATGAGACGTTGTGCGCGTCCGCGACGGCGCGCTCGGAGTCCACGATGGATTCTAGGCCCACCTGCGGGGTGGTGAGGAGTGAGGGGTGAGAGCAGGATGAAGATGGGCAGGTACGACGTACGTTCGAGGCGTAGGCTAGCTCGATGCCCGAGAATGCGATGAGCGAGCCGTCTAGTAAACGAGGGCGTCAGTCTTCAGCTCAGGTGTAAGGGGCGGAGACGAATCAGCGCACCGGCACCACCGCCACTAAGGATTGAAGGATTGAAGGAGTCAGCACCCAGAGAGTAGGACATAGGGAATCGGTAGCACGCACCCGAACTTGTTCTGTTTCTTGAGCTGGGCGGAGATACCGACGGCGTCGTGAAATGAAAGCTTCGGGGATCGGCGTCAGTATGAGCAACCTGGGAGAAGGGTGAGTCTGCCAACGTACCCTAAGCGCATCGGGAGCTTCGTCGCCTAGTGCCAACAGCTGAGCAAGAGAAAATTGCACGAGGAGTCAAAAAACCCTACTACAGCCGTCGAACCTAATGTAAATTTGGAGCATCAATAAATATATAAACGGTAGACACAAGCCGAAACTAAGACGAACACGTTTGCTTGGAGGTCGTCTAAAACATCGTACCAGACACAACACTGGCAAGGGACTCCGACTTTAGAGGGGTCGCCAGCGAAAGGAAGGAAGTGCGAGACGTACTGTGGCGCTAGCAGCAGTGCGACCTTGGCTGCATGTTGCCCGGGTGGGGGGCGCTGCGCGAGCCGTCATGCTAAAGAAAAGAGAAACGGTAGTCGTAAGGATAGAGAACTTCATAATGGAGGAGAAGAAGTGAAAGTGGAACAAGAGCTAACCGGGAGTCCCGCGGGTCTTTATATGAGGTGCGGAAAGGAGAGTCTCAGCGAACGTCGATTGATCAATCGGCCTCGAAACCCGCACTCGTGAGGAGTGCGGAAGTAGGCGGGGTACAAAGGGGGTGGGAAAGTAGCTCGAGTACACAGGATGCGTCGGATGGCGGTCAGAATCACAAAGGGTACGTCATGCCGTAAACGGTTTTGCTTTTCATGCCGAGGAGCCGGGGTTCGCACGCCAGTCAAAGCGTGAATTATGGTTGCTCGGAGCAAGGGGGAAATTCGGACGTGGGGTCGATTTTTTTTTTTCGACCTCCCTCAGATGACAGACACCCTCCCCCACTGTCTCCTTCCATAACGGGAAGGTGGTTCCCACCCCTGACGCCGGGCCGTCCACTCCGCCCTCACTGACACCTTCCGGTTTTGGTCACCGTATTCAACTATCGTCCAAATTGGTTGCCCACGTCGTGTAAGATATCCTGGGAGCCAGCTGAGGTCCCTTGTGATGTGTTCTATGACTGCCTCATTATTTTTTCCTTCATGATTGTCCCTTTCCCATACACCTGGCTGCACCGCTGCTGTCAACTCACCGAAGTTGACTGGTCTCTTTTGGGTTCCTTCCTACATATCAACGTACATGAACGGAAAGTGATCCTAGATGCCTACCCAATTGTTTGGTTCCACTCAATATTTCTTCCAGGTGCCTCTAACGGGACGGATACCAGATATGAGCAGAGGCCAAGCTACCCAATCATGGGTGACGGACTGATTTGAGTGCCAAGTCGTCCCAAAACACTGTTGAACACATTTAACTTCAACTGCATGCCTTTTTTAGCCTTCCTGAAGCACCGGAGTAACATGCACTAGAAGTTTTTTTCAACCCGACCTGGACCCCCCCTCCCCAACCCCATGTCGGAAATTTTAATCCCGATTCCCCCTTGGCTCGGAGTGCAAAATATTTAGCCGTCACTTCGACGGGTTAGGAGAGCAACCGACTCCGTCACAGTATTGATGCAACCAGCCTTGAACAAGCCCCAAATCAAAATTCGTCCACTGTAACTCTCTTCCTACCCAATTGCTCCCCACTCACAATCCTTGTCTATCTCAATCCAGCGCAATCCACTCGCTTGGCCGGTGCATGCGGCGTCTAGTGTGGGTCGAAAGAGACTCTAGAGAGGTCATGGCGAGAAGAGAGCGGTTGGAGAGCGGCCCGGGCCGATGAGTTGCAGATCACATCAATTGTCGCAAGCACCGCCATAACCACTCTTGGCTCAAACACCGACGACCATGCCGACGACTTCAACCCTGTTCAACTCAACTTCCAGTACTCCGCTGAGGTCCTCCCTACCATCTAGCGCGAACAAGGCATGGCCCGGGCCGTGTGCATTAACAACGTCCTCGCCCGCGTGCTTGGCTCGGCCTCACCTTCATGAGGCCCACATTTGGCCCACATGGCCCACCCGGCACCGGGGGCTGAATCTCATCCGAGTCGCGTGGGTTATGATATTCTGCTTCGTGCGAGACGAAGGACTTGACGTTGGAGGAGTTGGATCGTGCGTCCCTTCCCTTCCCCGTTCCCCGTTCCCCCGTCCTCGCACCGAGAGCTATTGCTAACGACCGTTTACCGTTTATGAAAGTGTTCTCGGTACCGACGTCCAAGTACATCAAGTACAAGAACACGGTGTGGCTGCCGTGGTTCATCAAGCGCTACGCCTTCCGGCGCGACATACCGCGCCCGCCGCCCATCATTGCGCGCCTCACGTTTGTCGACACGGACCACTCCGATGGCTCGGGCAATGGGGTGGACGAGAAGGGCATGAGGTGGCTCCTTTCGGCTTATGGTTTCCAGCGCGCGTGGCGTGGTGTGTGTCAGTAAGTGTACATAAACTAAAGAAAAACAGTACTCACTGCAGTTGGTTGGCGAGCTGACGTCCGCGATGATGTCCTTATATATTTCACGAGACTCCTTACTCGGTATGTGGTCATTAAATTAATGGATTCAGAAAGTCTGTGTGACGCAGCGGCACCTTTGATGGAGTGATGCGCCTCGCTTGGCGTGTTTCGGTTTCGGTACAACACTTGCTGGTGTGATTTTTACTCGAGGAGTTCAAGTTCTCAGTCGTGCATTGATCGCTAAGTCTGTGCTGGGATAGCCTCAGGCTGGAAAGCTTGTGGGAATGCCAGTGCAAAATCCAGGCTCATTCTTGCCCTCCCACTTGCCACCCACTTCCCCGCATCCCGCTTCACCCCCAAGCATAAACCAGATCGAGAAATCGCCGATCGGACATGGTGCATGGGGCACCGCGAGTATGACTAGGTTTCCTCGAGCTCTTCCATCACCCGACCATCTCGTATCCCGGGGTTCGATTCCCCGAATCGTCCGAATACCGGGACACACACGGCAATCTGTCTTTTTCGCAACATCATATTCAGAATCTCCCTGATTGATACCACCCTTCCACGGCAATGGACGCTCGGTGGGGGGATTGGCAGGGGGCTAGCGAGCACGTACGAAGCGAGAAACTAGCTGCCATGTCCTTGCCCGAGTCTCATACGCAGGATGCAGCGGCAGGACTTGAATGGGGATAATGCCAGCTCAGTGCACGTCAAAAATGCCCCGCGTTTGGATTGGGGATAATTTGGAACTTGATAACTGCGTCGTAAAATGTTAACATCGCCATGTACAGTTCCCAGTACCCCTAGGTCTCCAAAGTGGTGCCTGGCTCCGCTTTCCCCGCCTGTGGGCCGAGTTCTCCCTCCATATTCATCAGCGGTATCTCGTCCAGTCGATACACCGACCCCTCACTGTACACCTCACTGTACACGGGGTTGAGACAGCCATCTCTGTCCCCGACTGTTGGCGAGGTCATGGCAACGGAGGTCTGCAATTCCGAGCAGGAATGGTCGAGTGTCGCCTGCGAGTCAACGTCACCGTCAATGATTTGATTCCCAGTATCGTCCGAAATGGGTTCTACATCCACCAGGCGTTCCCGGATGAAGGCGACGATTCCGGCGGATGCAGAGCCGGGTTGGCCACCTTCCGTCTGTAGCGCGGGAAAATCCTCGTGCCATTGTCGATTGAGAGTCCGCCGCTGCAATAAATGTGCAATGCCCAAGGCGGAGAGTGGTCGCCGTCCTTGACATATTGTTAGCCCTCATCGCCGAGGTTAATCAACGACTAGGACACACCGAATGCGAAGTACATGAAGTTAGCGCCGAAAAATAAAAGGAATGTGCCATTCACGAATGTCCACACTCCTCCGACGGTGGATATCCCGTCCAGCGGGGTGGCCGCGGTATCTTGGAGGAATTTGGTCGCCCAGGGGTCCCGCGTTACGAGGAGTATGGTCGAGGACAAGTTCCCTGGGAGATTTCCATTGTGGAGATTCTGTAGTGCGCTTAGCTCCATGTTCAGCACCGTTCGCAACGGCTGCGTAAAATCAATCACTCGTCAGCGGAAATGAAGGCGCGTTAAAGCACCCACGGTAAAGGGACCTAATAGAAGGGACGAACTCGTCGTGATTACTTTCCGACTCGTCCATGTCATGTATGCAAACAGCTGCGAGCCGGGGAGGATGGGGATGGGGTCGGTGAACGTCACGGAGTCGTTGAGGTCTCCCTGACCGGGTAAAATATGAATGATGGATGCCCTGGTTTCGGGGGTAAATGTGAGCACAACGGAGATATTATTTAGGAAGTCCCAAGGCAAAGGACCTATAACACCAATCAATGAACGAATCTCGGTGGAATAGCAGACGTACATACACTCTGCGACCGTCATATTACCTATACCTCCGAGCTTAGTGGACACTAGACGACGTTCCAAAGGACATCTCAGTGCAGTAGGCACCCGGCCATCGGTGTAGGGGCTCTGGCCATCGTTGTTGGCTGTGACATTGGCTGGGACGCTGAGGCTCCAATCAACCTATGTACAAAAAAAAACAGCATCGAAAACCGGCGTCCCAACCAGCAAAAGAATGTGACAACGAACTGGGAAGCGGAATGCTATGGTGGCATTACCGTCCGGCCAGTGCTGCTGGCGGTCGCTCCACAGGCTCGAAAAGATATCAGTGCGCACTTGGGCCTGAAGCGGCAGCCAAATGATCAGGTATAGGCCAAAGAGGGGGATTGCGAGGACGATCGCGCTCAATATTATAGCGCGCAAAACGATGATGCCAGTGAACTCTCCCCTAAAGGAAATCAGTGTCGGGCATCTATGGTTCACGGCGTGTAAATTACCTGACCAATGGTCTCGCCAGCGATCGATTTAGGAGGATCCTCCATGGTGTATATGGCGGAATCCCAGGCCGACACCCTCCGAGAAAAACGCACCGCTGGCGCCAAACGCGGTCGGGCGATGCCCGAATGGTAGCTATCCGGAAGATCGCCGCTGGGACGAGCGGGGCCAGAAGCAGTAAAAACCATGAATTGATCCCGATATAACTAAGCCCAGAGAAAAGAACCACTGTTGCATCCCATTAGTCCAGTCATAGCACCGCGCAATACCAAGATCTACTCATGATTTCAAGGACAGTCAAGACCAAGTCGAGAACCGCCAATCGCAGCCGACACGCAAACAGACTGCAACGGGAGCAGTCAGCGACACGACCCAAGAGATTTCAGTGTCACATACGCGGAAAGGTGATGGACGAATATCAGACACCCAGTTGCCAGCGAGATAACCCATCCACTTCTAACAGTGAAGGCAATGGACCCGGCAGCCATGAAAATCAAGACCCGGAAAGTGTAAACCCTTGCGGTGGGGTCGAAAAGGATGCATGTGAGAGAGAGAGAGGGAGGGAGGGAGGGAGGGAAGAGCACTTTAACACCGAGCACGATCTGGCAGCTGCAATACAGCGGCAACCGGAGCTTCATCAACACCGTCCTCTTCTGATAAGCTTTACCCAACGCGGAAGTGAAGCACTGCGGCGTTCAATCGCTTTTGAGGGCTGCAGACTGCGAGGATAGACATGTGTCTGACTTAAACTCCGTTCCCTTGATTACCACTGAAAACGCCGGCGAGGATACTGTCGCTATCGAACCTGCGTGAAAGGTGAGTTTCAGCCGGTCACATAGCTGTTGGACGACCCACCATCATGCCTGCAGAATAAGTAATATTGCCCGACCCTGAGTCTTCTGCGTCTGCATGCATGCAGGCAATGTGCGCCTCTCTCTCCGTCTAAACTGTTAGTAACTAGTGATATCTGTCGAATTCTTGAATCTTGAAAATGATAGAAAATTCGCGCGGGAAGCCACAGCTAACCAGTGTGGGAGACAAACATAGTAAGCGTGCGTAGTAAGCGTGCGAGAAATAGGGCTGCTATGGAGCTAGATCAGAAGCGAATTGCAGGTGCAGCGAATGAATTCAGAGCTCAAGAAGCCAGCCAGCGCAAGGTCCCAGAACTAATCACCGGGGGCTATAAGGAGGTGCCAAAAAACAATGGAATCCACAGGCGGCGCAAATCGTGACTCTAACAGAATCTGGTTCGGTTTGGTGTGGAAGTTCCTTGGTCTTCGACTGCGAATGAATGGAGCTTGCTGCTTGACTAGGAACGCGGAGGCTTGAACCGGTGCATCACACTTTTGGATCCATAAAGCGGCGGGCACCGAGAGCAGTGGGAACAACCGAGGGAAAGCGATCCAAGAAACCGACATGAAGGGAGAGCTCAAGAGCGAACGGATCATGCGGCCCGTTCCTTGTTTGGTGATGTGTGCCTGTATCGCCACAATATCGCCACCCTACCACATTGCACAACAGCGGTTTGCTTTGCTGAGACACGCTCTCAGTGCTTTGAAGCTCATATCATGGTACAGCGATCAAATGCGACGCGCTCCAATAATCTCTCCTAAATCCGCCCGTGGCTTCGTCGCCTAAAAAAATTGAAAAAAAAACACCTACTTATCCACAGAACCTCACAGAACACAGAAATTTTTCGCTCTTCAACGCTTCGCTAGCTTTTATACACAGAAACAGCAACCGTCCACGCTCAATCTGCTGTATGTTGCGGACGTAATCTCGGGAATTTACTTTCGTGCAGCGCCCTAATGCAAATCCCCGCAAATCGCGATTTCTACTTGATTTCTACCCTTTGAATCGCGTCTGATAGCCACGACATATTGGTTTCAGAGCGAAAAAGATCACCATTACGCCACTACACATGGGCGCCGACCGGCTTTCAATGTATTTAATCCGTCGTGTGCACCTGTGCTTCGGTAACGGCTCAGGCTTCTCCCACCGCGCTACATTCCAGCCGTCGATCGCAGCGGCAAGAAACTCACGGCACCTGGCTTCGGGCGAAGGCTTTACTTTGGTCCGGTACCCTCATCGCGCTCAACCGCCTTTCAGGGCCGCCAGAAAGTGTACGCCTCGGCACTGACTGCCATCTTCTTTGCCGCTCTAGGTCCTTTCTGGTTCGGTCGACAGCCGTTCAGTCAGCTCGGCATCGCATCTCGATTCTCCCAGCGGGCCGCACCTTGGAATGAAAAAAGCTTCAAAGAGTTGCAAGAACAAGCCAATTTCCGAATTTTATGAACAAAATGCCAACCGTCCTCCTTCGATGGTCGGCTGCTTTGCTTTTCAAAGCAGCTTCTCCACAGCCAATGCGGCCGTAACACCTATTGTGGCATTGAACACCAGCTATGGCCCCTTCGTCAGTGAGAATCTAACCAGGGATTCGTGCAGTTTCGGCCACTGGTCGAATGATGCGGTAATTACCCGTCCCGTTTCCTCATTCTAGTGTTCACCACGGATTAACTCTCGTCTGCCGCGACACAGAACGGATTTCCGATGGCAACCCAGTGTTCCCCGTAGTCGCAAGCAAGGCCTCCTTCTCGTCCATGCCCTCCCCGCCCACAACCCGCAGCCGCTAGTGCTCTCCCCCTCACAGGGTTTCCGCACGCTCTTCTATCAGCTAAAATTCGACGAATGTCCCCGTACGGCTCGTGTAGCGACGGCACACGCGGGGAGGGCACTCAGTATCTCTCTCCCTCGTAGAATGGCACTGACGCGCTGACAGCAATTTTCGCGGGTGGAGCCTGCCCGCGTGCTCGGCGACGGCACGGGGAATTATATATTCATTGTGAGTCCCAGTTCAAGTTGTCCGGGAGCTCTGCCGTTGCCCTGTTGGAGATGGTATAGCTAGATGCATCGGATTCCATTCTACTCGGTTGAATTTTCTCCTTTTTACGGAGGTCGTCTGCTCTTTCTGGCTGGAATACCATTGAATTAACAAGCAAAATTGATTTCACGCTGACTCCGAAGCAGGCGGTCGCAGAAGACCTCCATAGGCAGGCCGATTACTGTAGACCCAGCTTCGCGCATCAAAATCTCCCAACTGTGTTCAGCCGCCAGCGTTCGCATTCTCAAGATCCTGCAGAAGTTTTACAACGTCGAATCAGATTAATTGCCTCGGCCGCACACCGAAGGCACATTCTCCAACACTGCGATTCAAGTTACAATCTGGCCACAATGGAACGATAAGAGAGGCGAATCAGACAAGAAAGAAAAGAAAGAAAAAGACTTGAAAAAAAAGAATTGAATATTCTATCTCGCCGATGCGATTAGTCACCACATCACGGCGCCTAACAACGAGGTGGATGGATGCCCACTCGTCCATTTGAGTGGTGACAAGCCACAGGACGTGGAAATCATCTTGCTAGCTCTGTATGATCGGTGCGTTAAAAAGCTAAGTCGAGAGTGGATCCTCGTACCGAGGTTTGAAACCATACCTGAGTTATCAAGGGGGTCCAAGGATAAGGTTTTACAAAACCGGGTCTCCTTTGGAGCATTTTTTTGTGCTAATCACGAATATGAGCTTCCCTAGGTGCCAGGTGAAGTCGTCGTGGAGTTTGAACCCTAAAGATTATTCCTATATCGGGCCTGATAAGAGCTGATAAGATGGAACAGCCACTCCCAATCAGGGAATATATCACGTGTCGTGATCACCGGCGTGACTTGGGAGAAAAAACTTTCGTTCCACAACACATTTTTTATTCGGCTGAATCCTCGGATACATGAAGCCAAGTGCCTAGAAGCGATTCAGCGAAAAAAATCGTTGAAATCAGTTGATTTGAGGCCTATATAAGGCAATTTCCCACGGGGGGTGGGGGGGAGGGGTCGCCGACCCCTCGGAAAAAAACTTTTGTAGGTGATATCTTTTTCTCTTATCTTTGGACCCCCTGTGAGTTATGGTAAGAGATGGTTCGCTCACGCATTACATGTATGTGGAGTGCGGCCGACCATGTACTCGTGCATAGTTCGCATGATATTCGCGATGTGAAATTACATATGGTCGACCACCTCGTCATGCAAGACTGTACGACACAGAAACTTCGACACCTTCACCGACATTGGTCCAGCCCGGAAGCTGCCTCATGCACTAGCACTGCAATGTACCTGTGCTCTCGCAATGACCGCGATCCGATCTCCCGACCTGAGCTTCGCGACGAATCCACCCCCATCCCCCGCGCCTGCGTCGCTCTCCCGAAATTCAAGGTGCGCACAGAAAGGGCACGTACTACGTAACTTTATCGCTCGCAATTCGCGGGTGGATTTTGCGCTCACGTACAGTAAAGAAATCCCCCCGGGATTCCGTTGCAGCGACTTGTCCGCACCTGGAGCGTTTCACGATAAGGTGCTTTCCCGCGACAGAGACACTCGCGTATAGACTCTGTCAGTATTTCTCGTTCCTGACGAATATCTTAGATAGGCGAGGATCCGCTTGAACTCGAGTTGCGACGGAAAAATATTCGCATCTAGACCGAGCATCGGTCGTATATCAGTTCAATCAAGTCCACTGAGGTGGCAGAAGTCATCCAACGTCGTAATGACAATTTTATCTTACCGCAACAGTACTTACTACAAGACAAAAAGAAGGAATCGCACTATAACGGGAGCTCAGACGTAGCCCGAGTTGCCCAGATCCGTGAGGGCATGAACGCAAGTGCGGCGTCCCATCCGAACCTAGGAATAAGGTATTGAATATTTACCCGCAGGCCAATGGCTAAACTCATGATTTGTACAGAGTGAATGCTGGACGATCACTGTAAATCAAGCCTCGCTTGTCTAACGGATCCAGGGCAGCTTCATACGAGTCATGGATTATCATGGTTTGTCCATGCACCTCAAGGCGCATCACGTCGCCTGGACAGTTGTATTATTCTGCCCAATGCTCGGTGGAGGAACCCACCCTAGATTTCAGATCATTAGTGGAACACGAAAGCGGCATCTGTCGAAGGCATACGCAAGAGATCCCCGATGATTGGAAGTCCTGGCGGCGCAGGGGGCAGCCTGGATTCCCGTCGCCTTTTACGCACAATGAGCATAAGCAACAGGGATCCCGCAAAGGCTATCGAGGAGTATAAAGTGAGAGACGTCGAGGTCAAAGGAGTATGACCTTATTTATCGCTGAATATTATGTGGTACCGGAACGAGGTTCAGCGCCACGTCCTCGCTTTCCACGGACCGTGGTTTAGGAGTGATTCGTGGTTCACGAACGTGGATTTCGAGTGTTTCGTCGTCGTTGAACGCACTTTTTGAGCATTTCCGAGGTCATTATCCGGGATATCCGAGGTCTTTTCGCCGCGAATCGCGGTTGTTCGTGGTTGAATTTGGCAGGGTTCAAAGTGACAAGTTCCATTTGCCGAGCATACCGAGTCCACATCTATCAACAATTGATCTGACCACCGGGCCGATTATCAACCCAATGATTATTCGCAAGACTTTGCAGCAAAATAGTTCCCGTCCTGCGGGACAATGGATCTGTTAGACCCAAACCCTGGTATACCTGTACAATTATAACCTAGCTCAGTGGGTCACCGGTTGCACCTCACAATGTCAAGGTCGTGAGGGACCTCTGCAAGTAAATTAAACTGGAAAGGCCAGAAAAAGGCATGCTAAACTTCATCGAGTAGATACGGCCTCAGGAGATACAAAGTGCAGGGGGACCCGTTAAATTCAATTTCAAGCCAGCCTTCTGCTGCTTTCTGGGGGCCTTGCCGTGGACCGCACGAATCCGGCTGATCTCGGCTAGCCATTAGCCCCGGAAACGGTCGGCTAACCACAACCACGGACCACGAACCACGTCGTACGTGCGAGATCTACAGAACACATAATATTCAGTGAAAAAAGCTTTTATAAAGGAGGGAGTCGAATGCTGGGTATCGTCGCCATAAAGTAAGCACCTTTTCAGGTTGGTCGGGAAGTGAGGTTCACAGGGCGCTCTAGATCCGCGTTTGCCGTTGGTGGTAGGCTCGTAACCATCCTGTCTATCGAAACTTAACTGTGTCGATAGACAGGCTGGACGATCTGAGTTTGAACTCAGGCTCGATACTCATGGCGGTGTCCGATACCAGTATCGGGATACTGCCGGAGTTTGAAATCTTTGTCAGCCAGAAATGATGTCTACGAGTTCGAGCCTCACGGGGCGCGACATATTGTTTTCAACACTTTTGACCCGGCTTGAGTGGTCCAAACAACACATACACGGTTCTGGTGCAATCAAGAGCTTCGCATTTTTCTGGTGATCCGTGGTGGACCTCAATCTCAATTTTCACGGAGCATAGTGGGCAAATTCTGATTTGAACATCGTGGTTTTGAGTCTCATTTGCCGAATTTGTGTCGAGGAGAACATGAATGAAGCTCAGAGAGACTCTTTGACACCTCTTCTCATTAATTATGGTCTGGAAAATGAAGAGGTAGGTTATCAAACATACACAAGTGAAGGTAAAGACAAGAGAAACAAAATCTCCCTGCTCATCAGTCGGTAAGCACATCATGTAGTTGATTTAAGCCACAACATCAAACTGGCGGATGCATTTCTCAGGCTCTGGAATGCACCCAGTACCAAGTTGGAGGCTGCATTTAGTGCCGCCGTGAATTTGATGGAACTGATGGGGAATAGTCCAGGCAAACAAGGTGCTGCCGGCAGGCGGAATTTTTCGAATTTGAAGAGCAGAAAACGCTCCTGAATGGTACATAGAGCTTTCACATAACCACATAAAAAGACTCAGCCAACACAGCCAGATTGAACAAAAAGACCGAAAGCAGCCAAATGAGCCGTCTGATCCGACACAAACTCCGCCGGCAACCAGCGGAGTGGTACCGGAAAACTGCCACCAAATTATTGTTTACTCAGGACCCTCTGGACCGATACTGATTCTGGGTCCCTAGAAAATTTTGGAATAAATCATTGCACAAGGCTGCAACTTTGAAGGGGAGAAGCGAAGGAACTGAATGTGCTGGAACGGTATCGGGATTCCAAGCTGAAGTAAGCCAGATAGCCGGCAACTTCCGGCACTTTTATTGCGATTTATTTTCTTTATTTTCTTTATTTACCCCACCGCCATTGGTATCGGGCCTGAACTCAAGCGAGTTACCGCATTAGGTTATTCCGGACCGGGCTTCCCGTGCGGGCGTCTTCAGATCCAAACAACAACAACAACATCAACTGGCCTTTATTGCACTCGTTTGGGCATATAAGAGACTGAATTTGACGGATTATGGAATACACTGACGGGGCAAACATAAGTGGGCATGCGAGGAATGAAAAGTTTGAGTGAGACCAAAAAAATCGAATAACCTTAAAAGGGAACCCGCTTGATCCGAATATTCAAACTCAGATCGTCCGGTCTGTCTATCGACAGAATTCATGGACAGACGGTCACCGGTCTACGTTGGTGGTAATAACAGTTGTAGCGCGCTGTTGCGGCAAAGCCCACTAACCATTGTTCATTTTTTTTTCATGAATCCGATCATACAACCAACGAGAAATTCAGATTTGAAGCTACAATGAAGGCGACCGACTCAAAAAATTATAAGCAGAGATTGTAATGCACAATTGACAACTTGAAGTACGTTCAATATGCCAATGATCCACATGGCCTTGAAGAGAAAAGAATTAGCCTTGGGTCTGCGAGTAAGTATGCAGGTGTCTAGCAGAATCGGCCTCGTAGCGCAGTGGTTGCGGAGCGACAACTCGAACGAGAAGAAACGGGCGGAGCAGCCCTACATCTCTCGCAACTGGGCGGGAAGCCCTGTCGTGAGACATGAGCCCTAGCGCAAACAGCCGAACTGAAGAACTGAAATGAGAAGTTGAAATGATCGTAGCCATAGGTTTGTTGTTAGAACGTGGAACGCGAGAGTAGGGCACCACAACTTACTTTCACTGTGAGCGCCGATGATCTTGACGCCCATTGTGCACAAACCATGATCTTGACGCGTGCAATTTGACGGGAAAGCCAAGCAGTAGCACGCCGGGACCGACGTTGGCAGCGTTGGAAAATCAATTTAGAAATAGGCAGGAGAGATGAAAGCTGAGCGCGTACATTGGAGTACTTGAGCAGCCGGCGACATTACTGAATCGGCGGATTCAATTACTGCAGAGTTGGTTCAGCTTTGCGTCGGCTAGTAGCGGGGGAAGAATCGGACGATAACCGCGAGAGCAAACAAGTCATCATGGACTGTTGGTCTCTCCAGTTCTCTCGTGCCCGGATTTCTGGGAAGGGCAAAAAATTCAGCGGTGCCCGGGGAGTGGAATAGATTCGGAAGCGTACCCTGTATAACGAAGACGAAGCATCGGAACATGCAGGAGGATTCACAGCGCCTTCCCGGCGTGCATTAGACGATTTTAAGAGCAGTGGTGAGCGTTTGGAGTCGCAAGCTGGATGATCGTTCTAATGTGCTGCCAATAAACGAAGAAAGAAGGCCCGGTAGATAAGATAGATTTAACAGCGCGGAATTTGTTGAAGCATTCAACTTGAAATAGATAGCCGGTGTTAAAGGTATGCCACATGGCGTTGGTCATTAGAGTGCTCAATCTCTGGGCGAAGAGTGTACACAGGGATGGCCAGGAGCTCGAGAATATTGCGTGCCTGATTTTGGGACTTTGCATAGAGACGCTTAGACTGAGGATAAGGATTGATTTCAATCTTGCTGCGAAAGCCCAAAGACGGTGGGGTACTTGAGTGGCAAGGCCCACTTTTCCCAGCCAGATTGAGACGCTCGAGGGGACGAGGCAAGCCTGGCAAGTTGAAGGTGGGTGCCGACATTGGGGAAGATCCATGAAAGCAAAAGACGGAGCCTTAGACGTAACAATGGCCGAGGTAGCTACGAAAGCAAGACTCGGAAAAGGCACAGACTAGGAGAGGAGCTGGTACGACTATTGAGGCCGGGCAAATATATTGAACTCAAACGAAGACTCGTAGACAGCAAGCTGCAGGACACGGTGGACACGGCGGACACCGGCGAGGGCAGCAAGGGGAACCATAGAAACATCGTACAACTTGAGCGGGAAAACTTTGTAGTTTAGGTCAGGGAGAAACTGAGGGAAAACCGTGCAGGCCGTAGAAGGCGACAGAGGTGAGAAGTTCGGGAGACTGGAGTTGTGTTGAAGGGGGAAAAACAAGCCGAAAACAAGCAATGTTATGCCCTGTTGTGAATTTGCGAGTAGACAAGCTAGTAGACACCATCGAGACCGATGAGGGGAAAGCGAGTGACTTGAGGGATTAGCAACGAATATCGGATTAGAAGCCCGTCGGACCATCGGACCCGAGATCCACCATCATTTCAATCATTTGGTTGTAAACGTGAAATTAGGGCGCTACAGGACCCACTAACTAAAGTTAGTGGGCATCTTGCGTGCGCTCCGCCGTGTATCGGAACCATCTAACCCGCACTTCTGGCCAGCTTGCGAGTTACCGCGGCATCTAAATTGCTGAGAGCAATAATACAAAGTCGAGCGCCCGCTGCAGCGTTGGAACTGACGCCTTTCGAAGGCCTCGCCGTCGTTTAAGAATTGAAAATTTGCCAATGCATTCGGTGAAGCCACCCACCCACCTCGATATTATCACAAACCCTTGTGACCGGCAATGAGCCACGGTTGTATAGATCCATTACTTGCAGTCGCCCGTCCGGCGTCCACTAGGTCCACGAAATCCTCCCAATGCTCCAGGATCGCTGGGTCATTGAAGCAAGCTGCCGCATCCTGATCGCCAACATTCTTGAGAGACGTTGAACCGGAGTTGAGATAGGACCGAGTGATACACAGTGGCGGCCGGGAGTGTCTTGCTCGTACCAGATTGGGGGAGAGAACAGATCGGAGGAAGGGGCCAAGCGATGTCGTGGTATGAGAACGAGAGGAGGAATCACCAGAAAGAGCAAGGTTCAACTGCCAGTCAGAGAGGGGTGAGTAAAACCTTGATGGATATGTCCGCGCACTTCCGCGTAGCACAGTATCTCCACGCTGGATCCTACAAAAGTCGACAAAACACACGTCCAACTTTCTTATGACCCACGCCCGAATCGTACGGGCACCTGTTTAAGATCTGGCAAGCCATATTGAGAACAGGCACGTTCCAGCGCCATGGGGCGATGAATACCACGCATGAAAGGTGGATTGGGGTTGAACCTGCAGATTGTTATGTTAATGTTGCAAGACAAGTGGGCATTCAAGGTGAAACTACAGGGTGCAGAGTGGTACCTAGCGAAAGATCTCGCTCCTTGGTTGAAGTCACTGTGAGAAGAAAATACACGAAGAAGTAAATTGCAGACCCGTACCTTCTCTATAGGCACGCTACACATCTCGGTCCCTGTTTCAGTGTTTGAAGTCACCGCGAGAAAAATTGCCACCACGGATTATACCGTTGTGACACTCAAATGGGATTGAACATGCCCTTGGCGTATGGACGAAGAGGCAAGGTTTATTCGCCGAACGGCCGAGGACGAGAAAAAGTTCTTCTCTGGGGATACGTACGACCCGAGCCCGAATCGAACGGGCTCCCGCTGACGCTGACGCCTGTCGCTTGGACAAATCGGGCACAGCCTCAGGTGCGGCCTATGCGCTGCGGGTCTTGTATTACAGACATTTACCTTCCTACCTCGTAAGATAGTGGTACTTGTTGTAGGCGTTCTGGGACATGTCATTTCATGCGTGCTGTTTTGGTTCTGGTCGCTAAAGATGTAGACACTGTCTGACACCCCGGTTTATTTGGATGGTATTGAGCCATTAAATCTTAATTCTGAGCCCCATGTCGTGGTTCAACCGGAATCCAACTTGCACTGCGGGAGGCACAATGTTCATTCCCATTGTTTGCGGTATCTGTCGGCTGTCTTTCCATGTTGTTTGCACGCGAGTGAGTCCGTCCTTCTACATATTGGCCGCGGGGCTATGTATGAAATAATGAGGTGTTGAGTGATTCAATGAATTACTTGCTTTTCTTTTTGACCGTGGTGCTACCTACTTCACGGCGTCGCGTCTTTGTAAGTATAGTTGGGAAGATTGATTGACCTGGCCGAGAAGGATTCTAAAGAAGGACATACATGTAAAGCAGCTGTTTCATTGGAGAGTACGTTGTTGGTATCGGGTCTGGGCGGCACACTGGAGACAGGCACCGTATTAGACATATCATGGCGGGAGAACGACGAGGGAGGAAACAAGAGGTGTGGCGATGCAGGCACGCATCACCAAGCACAACCAAGCATGCCCGGTCCGCGTGATCCGTCGCCTTCTGACTCTTGCCCTTTCTTTCACGGCTTTCCATCGTCTTCCTGCGAATTTCTCACTTCAGCAGTTTCCTATCAATTCCTTCAACATGTTGCGTTGGTGGATTCTCCCGCCGACGATCTCGTGAAAAGCTAATGATGGCCATTGGCGAAATGGGGCCCGCGCTGGTGAGTTCTGCATTTGAATTTTCGTCTTTGCAATCTCTCGCAAAGCGTACTGGAGCAGAGCAACCGGATGTATGGCCGGTTCAAGCTCCGAGTCCACTGTACCGCGGATGTGATCGTAGACTTCAATCGGAGACTGTGTTCACTCTACATCCGCTCTACATCCGCCTTCCGCTTCTCCTAGCAATCCCAGACACCCCTCTGTTGCGCCCTATAAATAATCAGCATGCCCATGAGTAGAATCATCACCTTCTTCCTTCCCCCACATCCTGCCTGGTGCAGATTTTCCACCTTCCACAATCTCCACACTTTCGCTTTGTTTCCTCCATCTACCCACACCCTACTATCTTTCGTTCATCAAAGCTATGTCTGCCCAAACCGTGCCCGTTCCTGTGACCATCTCCCCCTGGGCTCCGTCCCTCCCCAATTCCGATGCTTGGATCCTCGTACGTTGATCTTAACCCTAACCTTGATTGTAACTGACTATCCACGTTCAGACCTCCACCATCGACGACGCCGGCCTCAAACAGGTCGCCGCCTTGCCCGGTTTGTCTTTCGGCTCCCAGACCGCTATGTCCGTGGCCACTGCGCCCTATAATGCACCCCCGTCCGCTGTATCCATCTCGACCGCGCACTCCGTTCCCGCCACCCAGCCCCGCCGTAGCCTAGCCCCCATTGGTCGCGGGCACCCGTCGTCCTCGAAACGGAGCACGTCGTCCGTGCAGCCCGCCGCCATCGACGCCGCCACTGCACCGACCCCGATAGTTCCCGCCGTCGCCGCCGCCGCATCCTCACAAACACCCCAGCCCCGCGCCCGTATCAATTCATCCACTATAAAGCCACGCACCGAGCGCTTCCCCGCCCGCACCCTGTACACCATCGCCGAGGAACCCTCCGTCCGATTCATCACCACCAACACTCCCGCCTCTCCCCGCTGCGCGGAAGAGCACTCGACCCCCGCGCCGGCGCCATGGTCGAAGGAGTCGAACCACGATTCATCTGTGATGACGATCAGGTTCCAGACGGTGAATGGCGTCGCACAGTCGGTGACCTCGTGGGTGGACGAAGTGGAGGAGGAGATATTTGAACACGATGGGTGCGCGCAGAAGCTGTACAGATCGTGGGCGGACGAGGTCGACGCAGAGATGGAGAGGGATGCCGTGCAAACCGGTTCGAATGAGCTAGTGTGGAAGGAAGGAGTTGCTGTTAAGTTTTCGATGAGGGTTGGGTTCGGGCCTGTTTTCTTGTTTTGATTTCCTTTTGTCTCCTCGGGCTCATGGACCTTGTTTCTCCTTCTTTTTTTCTTCTTTCTTTACGGACGAGCAAAGGAAGCGCGTACAAAGTAGAAAAAAAATGTAAAACTGTTGTAACTGCGATAAAAAAGCTACAAAGTGTCGAAAACTCCTCTACCGTGCGATGCCTTTTCTTCGAGCACACATCTGACAGCGAGACTCACGAATTCAGATTAGTAGTCAGTCCTATTTAATGCTACGTACCATGGCACGAAGTTGAAATCTACGTGCCAAATTGAACCATGTTGAGCGCGGAGGCCACCTCGGAACATATATACCAAGAGGCAAATCTAATCCACGCGAGCATACATACGATACAGCGGGCAATGTCACATTATTTGTATTTGGGCCAAGTCCCGTAGAAGAAGATAAAACGGACCATCGATGTGCGATGCGAAACATTTGAATGGGCTGCAACCTCGCGAATCTGAGGTGCCGATGAGTCAAGGGTTGTTCAGATAGTCTCGCTGCTCCGGGAAATGTGCACATGCGTCTATCCGATATCAGCCGCTACGCTAAGTGCATGGTGAGGGAGAGGCTTACCAATAAACATGCGATGATACGGCCACCGGCTCTCGCGCGTACTGACCATGATATCCAAGCCATCATGCATAAGGTGTGTCAATGACGCGAGAGCCGGGTCACTTGGAAACGGCGCATGCCCACCAAACACGTTCTTGACAAGCTCGAGATGGAAGGACTGCAGGGCAACCGGATATAGAGCGAGGCGTCTCCGATTTTGTAAGAAAAAGAGAAGATCTTCGCAATCACGATCTCCGCCGCTAGTAGTAAGGACAAGGGCTCTGAGTTTCGGAACGATCTGGCCCACAAGAGTGCCACCCGTCTCACCCAGAAGGTATAAAACAGCTTCGATGTGAGGTCCGGCATGTATCCGAAGGGAACTGAGCGAGGGAAACATCCGCAAGACAATGTAGAGCTCCAGCGTCGCCTCGCTCTCAGTATTGATCCCAAGACCTAGATGATTCAAAACGCAGCCGGAGCGCGCGAGGAACGCCTGCAAGGTGTCGAAGTGCGGAGGATGATGAAGGTCGAATTTTCGTAATTGGGGAAGTTTGAGGACGGTAAGCAGCGGTGCGGTACGACCGTACGCGTGGGATCCACATATGACGAGAGAGTGAAGACCAAGGACGCGTACGGGTGCAAGGGGCAGAGAGGCGAGAGACACATTCGTAAGGTCGAGCGTGAGGTGCAGGAGGCAAGGGCACTGGGACAGTACTCCTAATACGACCGGTAGGGAGGTGGTTTTCAGGGTCAACACAGTGAGAAAACTGTATACGCCAAAGGAGGCGGATGTATGCACATGGAAAAGAATGCACATTTGGCGTAGAGTGGAGGGGTATCCAAAAATTGAGACCGGGTCGCCCGCGGCAATGCCAAGGCCGGAGTAGCAAAGCGCAAGTTCGCGAAGGGCTGGAAAGTCGACACACGCCGCTCTCAGATGATCGAAATCCACCCCGGCAAGGGAGAGTTCGAGACGTTGAATCTGGTGAGCAAATAGGGGGATAAGGGAGAGAAGATCATTGGAGAGTCTTCGATGCTCTGACCGAATTGTCAACGAGATTGGGGAGCCCTTGGTACGGCGAAGCCACGTTTTTATCAAGGGAACCGCTCCAGGTTTCGGAATGTCGCGGTATCCGCTGCCAAACAGACCGCTCCCGTGTCCTGATACAAAACGGATATCCACGGAGGCCCAGAGTGGCCCGGTGGAAAGCGCAATGTCCCTCCACAATCCACATACTCGTGCAAGCAAGAGAGGCGCCTTTCGGGTAGAGGGCCGGACCCGACCGTGCGCGGGTAAGCAGTGTACGAATATCGTCGAAATGATCTCGGTGGGGAGTGTAAGGACGGGATAGACCACACGGCCCAGCGCGGACTCCAGCTGCCGTTCCTTCGCCTCGAGAAGTTGGAGATCGTTCTTGTGCCGCAAAATTTGGGCCCGGATATCCGCTACATATGCCCGGAGGTTGGACGCAGGGAGATCCGGACGCGAATGTACACCATTGCGACTGAGTGAACCCAAGGAAGAGGTCAGGTTGAGGTGCCCGCAGTGCGTGCAGATGATGGCCATGAGCAAGCGCGATGAGTCACGCGCCACTGTGATGCCGGTCACTGCCGGACGACAAGCAAACCGTTCTCCCTCCGAGGTCCCAGGATGTTATATGGGACGAGCAATTTGTATAGCCCATTTCTCGCATACAGCGAGTAAGCACCCAGCAAGTATGCAACCAATCTACGACCAACATTGTTACATACATGTACTGTACTTCTGCAGCAACCAAATCACCATTCAGATTTCAAAAGGGATTCGCGAGCAGTCGTCGCGCCATTGAATAAATGGATGTACACATCCATTCAGTGATTGCGGTAGAGAGCTTGCTTGCGGATCCGGCAAGAATACGGGCGGGAAGTGTAAACTGGGAATCTGTCGCGAGGATCGCGTCTTTGAACCACAGAACCTCACGCTTGAGTTCTCCCTCGAAAATAGCGCACGGGGTGAAGTTGGTCGCCCTCGCGCTTGCCCGGATCATATTGCGATGGAACAAGCTGCCAGTCATATCCAGGGTTGAGCGCACGGCATGGAAGAACACAAACTGTATACGGCTCATCGCCAAGCACAACACGGTTCGCGAAGGGGCATTTAATGCGTATACGTACATATATATTCAGCTCCCTCCACTCCAACAACATCGATGTCTGTTGCCATGCCTTAGACGGGTTTACGTAACCTGAAGTCTGGTTAAAAGTTGGACGAAAGCATGTAGTTCTACATCCCCCGTTCCATTTACCTATACAAACCCGTACTTACCAATCTTACCAACTTTTATCATGTTCTTCTCTCGCCGTATCATCTACACCATCGCCGCTGCGCTGGCGCTGGTCGCCGTCGCGGAGGCTCGCTGCGGGGTGAATTCAGTCAACCTCATCCCTCCTTCACGCAGTACTGACGTACCCAAAGGATCGCGGACTTCCCGACGACTGCCCGGACGTGAGTGTCATCTCACCAGCTGTGGTGGTTTTTTCTTCTTCCTCGTTGACGTTGCTGAAATCATTAGAACTCCTGCGGAGAGTTGGCATTTGGATGCTTTGCCTGTGACTCGAGCAACTGTTGATTCAAAGTTGGAAGTCCGTGACTACTCGCGGATCGCTTCATAACCTTGGACTTACCCCGAGAACCTCAGGATGATGCGAACCAGACGCACGAGTAGCAGATTACCTTTGTATTTAGCTGTGCAAATTCGGAGGAGACTGCCTATAATTAACCCTTAAGATATCGCCCGTAGCCCATGTGTGCGTGGCTAGTTCATCGATTTTGAAGGAAGAGAGCCGGTGTGGCCGACTACGTGCAGAGGTATTGCAAGAGTGGTACTTAGAACTGTTCGGAATTTATTCAGCGGAAACGCCGCGCGATATCATGCTGACGGGCCGATCATTTGAAATCAGAAGAGACCAGGAGCTTGTGACTGTACAAAGTGCGATTGCAGCAGGCAAAATGTTCTGGTGTTTGTAATCTGTGAATCTGGGGAGCGGGGGTGTGTATACAAGACTTAGGACAAAGATACAGTTTTCTTTTTTTGGCAACGGTGACTCATCTACTCGCAGTTTTATTTACGCCCGAGCTGCCAATTCCCATGCAGCGGGTAGGGGCCAACGTACATGGCGCCGCTAATGAGAGCCAAGCTGGAAAAGAAGCAGATGTTTCCCCCCTTGGGCAGTAAGCGCGACTGAGTCGCGAAAAGGTAGGGCGCCAGCGCGAGGAACGACACAACGTTTGCTTCAATAGAATGCGGTTGGAAGCCGAGAGCCCCAGCTAGGGAAACAGAAGGCGGGAGGAGCGCAAACAGGCCCCCGAAAAATAGTCCGAACCCAGGCGCACTTGTTCGAAGAATTGTTGTGGCAGTGGGGAGGCGGAGTCCCTCCATAAATGTGAGCAACTTGAGCTGTCGATTTGAGTCATAACTCACCGGGCGAGCTCTTATAGCCCCATCTATTGCGTATGGTATAGGCCCCACCAAAGCCGCAAACGCACCACCCCAAGTCCCGAAAGAAAGCATGGACAGCCTGTGAATTCAGCTCCGTATGAAGTCTCCAGAAAATATTAATACGAGTGTGGTTGAGTACCCGACGCTCGCCACAGGACTACATTGTCCTTGAGAATCAGTAATGTTGATGGGGAACGAGCGCCGTGAGTTTTCAGCCATATCGCGCCTTGAAGCGGGGAAGAAAAACGAAGAACAGACAAAGAACAGACTGTGGCTTTTTCCGGGTGGCGAGTCGGCGCAGATCAGACGGTCCCAGGCGTAGTATTACGGGTTCACACACGAAAGGGCTCCTTGGCTCGAGGCGTGTGTGGCGCAGACTACGAGTGGCACTGGTGGTGGTGGTGCAAGAGAAGCCGCGACACGTGTTTGCTAGCTGATGCAGTGATGCGGCGCCGGCATGTGGTCGGCATGTGGCGGCATGATCGGATTCTCAACCTGCGCGTTTTTGCACACTCGGGGCAGTTGAAACAGCCAACAGGGATATCCATGTTATAGGTTGAGCGTAGACATCTCAGGACAGTCCGGAAGCACCTCGTGCTAACCAAGGCTGACATGACACGGTATTGATATTGTAATTTATTCGGGGCCAGAGCGTGGTTGGCTTTGAAACGAAGCTGATCAGCGTGGAGGTATAGTAGCGGATGGTTTGTCTTTGCGTAGTCTCAAATTTCTCACTCGATTCGAGGCTAAGACATGGTGAACACGGAGATCCAGATTTTTATCTCGGAGAAAAGACAATGAAGAAGGCCGCTGTCTAGTGGACAATAAAAAGTACCATCAGGGAGGTGGAGAATGAAGCCCTCGCTGTCCAGGAATAAGATTAGACACGAAGAATGGATTGCCTGAGATGCCCGATCTATCCGAAACCGCCGAAGTGAACGTTGAACGCTGAGCCTGCTGGCTCACGGAGAATATGGAAGATTGAGTATCACGCGAGCGTAAACAAAAAGGCTCATGCAGTGTCGCTAGAACCCAGACCCTGCGATCTATGGGATCAGGCGTGTCAGTTATAACGCCTGGCGCCGAAGAGCGCACCTTGAACAAATCGTGTGGACCCATGGCCTCAGCCGGAGTCCGAACTGCTCCCTGAATCTGAGTCCTCGAAATATTCCATGCCTGGGTATTGCTGTTCAAACGAGAACTTCTGAATAGCCGGAAAGGCCTCGCAATACACGGCGCCGGGCACTGCTCGTTTACCCGTGATGCAAACTTCTTGTAAATCGCATCCGGATTTCGTAAGAAATGAAGCAAGCGTGTCTATGTGGTCCGGTTGAAGAATGCTCTCCGTAATTCGGAGGCTGCGGAGCGCCGGGGTTACAAAGGGCTGAAGACATCCGCTCAAGGAACCGTGGCCAAAAATGTCACGGAAGACAAGGGATTCCAGAAACTGGAGTGGAAGATCCGGTTCAACGACAGAGGCGGGGTCCCCATTGAGATTGGGACAGAAAAGCTCCAGCTCGCAATGGACGAGCTCGGGTGTTTCGCGTAGGATCCGCAGAGATTCCGTGATAGATGTAAAACGCAACGTTAGGGAAGTCAATTGCTTCCATGGCAGATTGATGGTCGACCAACAATTGCTATGTAGAATGCCTGAGCGCAAAAGGGGAGCATCGCCGCAGTCGATGTAGGGAGATTCCCCCTGGAATTCCAGATCTATGTGGCGAAGGAGCGGCATAGCGCCCTGGATGGTGATGCGATAGGGCTGTTGCAGACGAAGCTGCAGGTGTTCCCAACGATCCAAATGATGGATGGCCGCTGCAAGAGCCCCCAAGCCGACATGAGAGATATCACGATCGTCGAATTCGTCACCTCTGATAGAGAGCGGGAAGCAGCCCGATCTGCTGAGTACGTTGAATATATGGGTGAGGCGCTCAGGAAGGTAGGGACTTCCCGACAGTGATATGGCCCGCCAAAGTGAAGGCATTCCTAGCGCTATTTCTCTCCATTGTCGGCATACATGGGAGAGAAGAGTCGGAGAGGAAGGCCCGCTGAGGTGTGGACATAGTGGATACGCTGGTAGATAATGCTGAAAGATCTCCAAGGTGATCTCGTTTGGAAGGGTCAAGACAGGGTACTTGTAGGCGGCAAGCCGCTGCTGAGCTTCGTCCAAGCTTCGTCCCTTTTGCCCCGCAGTATGGGGAGGGATCGCTCCAGGCGAGCGATTCGACGTTGAAGGTCCGCAAGACGCACTCGGTCTTGGTCAAGGTTCAGCATCGCGTGGTAATGGTACTCGCAAATGTATCTAAAGTCAACGCCGAGGTGGTCAGTGGTGTGGGAGGTCGACATCTACCGACTCACCTAGACCTGGTGTCCCGATTACTGCTGATACTGATTGAAAGCAAATCGAAACTTTGGATCTTGAGCTCAAATGCTGGTGGGAGAAGAAAAGGCGCGCTCACACTGCCACTGACCGGTTTCTTGTTGTTTTACGACCGTATCGGGCCGCGATTCCTGACCGAGTCGCAACCATCTGCACTTGGAAGCCAACTTTCGGGACTGAAGGCCGCAGTCACACTGAGCTTGCTGTGTCTCCGTGACCGCCGATACACTCACTGGGCCGCAGGATTTGGGAAATGGAAAAAAAAAAAGTCAGTCCTTGCCGACGCGAAGAGAAAAAAGAAAGGGGGGTTCAACACTGCAAGGCTTATGCTCGATTCGAACGAGCTTCCCGCAATAACCCGACGACACTCTTGCTTCACGGCGACATCCTCCTCTGTGCGCTTGATACCCTCATCCCAATTGCTTCTCCACTTACGTTGTCGGCCCTCCCAGTGCAAAAGAACTACAGCTGGCAAGCTTTGACGACGAAATGCTGGATCTGCCGCTTGCAGACGCGAAGGCTATTCCGTATTATAACTTGTCCATATCTCGAATCTGTTCTTACTGAAATTATACTCCGGATGCTAGAAGTCTCGCTCCATCGTCGTGTCTGTCAATTCCCTCTCGATCGCTGCGTGTACCGGGGACCTACAACGTGCCACCGCAATCTCCATCCCCTGATCTGACCCCCCCCCCCCCCCCCCCGAGCTTCCCAGTGCGCACAGTATCATTGCACTTGAGATTCATAGGTGCACTTACTCCAATTCACAGTGTCTACATATTTCACATTGCGTCGTAGCTCAAGATTGATGCGCGAATTAAAATGACGGTATGTACCTCTGACTGGGTCGATGCAGAGCGCTTACCGAGCTGATGATTTAGATCAATGCGTCTCTCGCAATGTCCCAATACTCCCTCCCAGCAATCCACACCCTCCGAATATCCCGCGTGGCGGAAATATTCACAATCGGATCGCCTCCAATCAACACCAAATCCGCGCGCATCCCCGGTGCAACCACCCCACGGTCGAACCACAAATTATGGTGCGCCGCTAGCACTGTCGCAGCTCGCAGCACATCCACTGCGGACATTCCCGTCCCGACAAGTAGCTCCAGCTCGTCATGCAAGGCGCGCCCGTATGAGACGTCCACCGTCGGGATGTCGTTCGAATCCGTGCCGGCGAGGATAGGGACCCCAGCAGCGTAGAGTGCGGCGACGCTCGCGTTTGAAACTGGGTACGCGCTCGGTGGGGCAGCACCGGCCTGCACGAATCGGCGCGCAATGGTGAGGGTGGGGACATTGACTGATCCTTGTGCGAGGAAGCGGTGCGCTTGGGACGTGGTGCGCCTGCTCAACGTTGGCAGTGAGCGCGCGGTCCACTGCGGCGTAGTCCGCTGCATGGCACGCGACGAGGACATGTTTGGCATGCGCGGCGGCGACGACCGCGTTCATGGTGTCCTGTCCGAGCGTGGTGTTCGAGCCCGCGTGCTCCGCTATAATTTTGATGAACGTCGCACCCTCGGCGATCTGGTCCGCAACGAACTTCGGCGCTTGCGATGGCGACGTAAGTGTCTCGTTCGGCTTGAACCGAGCAGTAGCGCGTGCGTGCTATTCGGGCTGTTCGCACTGAGGCCGGAAATGCGGATATCGGTGAGCCCCGTGTGGTTCTTCAGCGAGTCGCACACCGCGTCGGGGTAGCAGCTGGCCACGATGGTGGTTACACCGTACGACGCCAACGCCTCGAGGTGGTCCACAGAAATAGGGTGGGTGTGTGCGTCTATGAGCCCGGGAAGCAGAACGCCGCCTTTTCCGTCTATGACGACGGCGTCATTCAGGTACGGTACAATAACTTCTCCGTTAACGAAGACGGTGCTGAGCGGGGCGAGTCTCTCCCCGTCAAAGACCCGCACATTGGTTATTGCGGTCTTCCCGAGCGAAGAGACATCGCGGGTACCTGGACTTGGGGTTGGATTTGCGATTCGTATGCACGATATCTACTCACCTCGCCGGACGTTGTTCACTCGCGCAATCTCCATTCTCTCTTCATATGCATTGGAAGAATATTCCACATGAGGACAAGCATAACGAGCAGAGATAATATAATTGACGAGATACTTAGCATCGTGAGGGGTGGAAACGAATCAACTCCTCAATACTCACTGCACTATAACCATGTTTCGGACGCTCTCCGAGGACGGATGCGTATCCGAGGTGCGCAGTAATTACTAATTACGACGTCTTCTGCCGCGGATCCGGGTGGTTGAGTCATTTTTGGTCGGTCAGAGGCCCCGTCGGGTGGCTTTTGTACGAGCCCTTTCACCCGAACGCGTGTTGCGAATGACTCCCGGGCTGGATAAAATGGCGTGGCGCGAGATAATAGCGGGGATCTGGGCGGTTGGTCCTTAAAATAATTCGAGAACAATTTACCGTTGCAGAACATGGTTGTATATGTGGAGGTGACAAATGAACATTGACTGGTGATGGATTAGGATGGACAGTAAAAGTTGAATTTTTCCTTTTGGTTTACCTGGTGAACTAAAGAGTCGATCTCACGGCCAGCAGCCGAAGAATCCGTCACGGCGATCCCGAGTGGAATCCCAGGCCTCGTACCGCATATCCGCCAGGATGGCCTGCCCACGATGTATCTCGCTATAAAACTCGACCCAGTCCATGTCGAACGGATTCTCTTGGGTGAAGCAATCTTTGAATTGGGTCCCACCCACTATACGCTTAGCGGCGCGGCCGATAAGAAATGCGACGCGATGTTGGGCGTTATCGAGGCGGGGTTCGGTGTCCATGTCATCGTTGAGAACTGGTGTGAGGTCCTAACGAAAGTTCAAGGCGACGTTGAGGTCTGAGTTTGATACCACACTTACCAACGTCTCTGTGCGTCCCGCTGTGTGCAAAGAGAATATTATCTTGATGATTCCCTCCGCCCAGCAATGCCCGTGAAAAACAATTGGTCCAAGGGGTGCCCGCTCCATAGCTAATATCTCCTCATGAGTGTAGTGGTGTTCACCTTGAACGGGCTTCGTTTTCGGCGCAGTATATTGTGCGGCTTGCAGATCAATCGCAATGGCTAATTCGATGCTGGGATGAGTGGTCCACATCGAAAATTTGTCGCTCAAATAATGCGGCGCCTGACCAACACCGCAGTCAAGCACAATACACCGGTACCGACGCTTGTCATTCCGATGGACGAACTGAAAGTCGGGGATGCGCATGGAGCGTACGTGCGGACCACCATTGAAAGTGACATCGCAGTTCCAAAAGCAGTAGTAGGACTTCAGAACTCTTCGTCTGGCTGGGTCACGGTGGTGATTCGCAAACGAGATTGAGTGGACGAGCTCTTCCAACACTCCGACCAGCGATCTGAAGGTTTGGCGTAGCGGGTGCGGCCAGCCAACCAACGCACACTCTGCAGGACCTTCATACTCTAGCCTAGATTCATATTGAAGTGAGACCGTTGGCTACAAAATGAGGATATGACCGAAACTCACTTGAAATACTTGCGTTCCCCAAACTTCTGCTCAATCACGTGCCACAGGGCCAGATCAATGTGAGGAATCGTCTGGAAACCAGATGGTTGATTATAGCACGGGTAATTGATAGAAATATACTCGCGAAATAACGAGAATCTGGTTCGCTTTCTTGGAGCTGCTCAACGTGCCGTAGGAATGCGGCGCAGGCTGCCTACAAACCAAATGAGAATCCGTGCTCTTGACGAAGGAGTTCTGTAGCACCTCATCTGCCTCCAAAGGCTCGCCGTCGACTATCCGACTATATACCATGGGAAGCAGGTTGGATTGCGGGGTGGGGTGGGAGCAGGAAAGGAGAAAACACTGCCCCAACACTGCCACCTGTCGAACGCGCATCAGATGCGTGTGACATGCGTGACTTCCCGCTTGTCTTCTCCCTCTTCGACCGAGTTCTTGTGCACGTATTTCTGCGGACATTCTACGCAGCGATGCCTTCCCCCTTGCCACCCTTGGCATTGCCCTTCAGCAAGCTGAGCAGGCAAGTGCGGAGGCTCGAAAGTCGGCAGCGGACCGCGAGCGCGAGATTACAGCCTTGCGTGATGAGGTCGCCACTCTTAACTTCAAGTGTCAGAAACTTCAACGGGAACTCGAAGACCAGAAGCGTCTCCATGACCAAGGTAAGCCACTGGAACCACGCAAAGAATTGACTTCGACTAATCAGCACAGACAAAGCACGCGCTGTCCATGCGGTGGAGGAGGAGCATCGTCGGCAGAGAACCGAGAATGAAAAAGACATCGCTAGTGCGGAGAGCGCGCTCCGAAGCCTCAAGAATCGGCTCTCGCCAAGCGCTACTGCCGCTTCAAGTGTAATAAAGGCCAAGAGCGCAGCGAAAGTATTCACCCAAGACTCCCGCGTCGTTCTCGTTGAAGATTGGTTCACTTGACTAACATTCCATCAGGGCTCGCCGAATTATCCGTAAAAGAATTTCCTTCGCCGAGGAGAGTCCCGTAGTGCCCTCGAAGCGACCCAAGGTCGTGTTGGATTCCAGCGATGACGAAAAACTCGTATGTTCCGTTGGCTCATACACTGCGTGAACTGATACCCCTCCTTCACGATAGCCGCTTGCTCGGAAACCTGAAATGGCTCCTCAGCCCGAAACTTCGGTGCAGTCTATTGCATCGGTACGTGATGTTCTCCTCCTGAAGCCAATGTTTTCAATCAGCCAGGCGGCTCAGATCCAGACCTCTGACACTCAATTAGCCACGGATGACGAGAGTGAGCCTGCCTCCCGCCGTGCACGCTTCTCCCACTCGTTTCCCCGCCCAAGGCTCACTCGTCAAGGCCGGGAAAGAATACGTCGCTACCGTGACGTAGATTCTGACTGATATGATTTTGTCTCATGCGCAAGCTCGTTAGCTCCACCTCAATTTGACTTTCGAACTCGCTCGGCTGCCCTCCCGTTCTATCCGCGTCCTTCAGCTGTTTCGTGCCACATTGTCTCATGGAATATTAGCCGATATTACCTCGTAAACTCGAGTTGTAATACGAACGATGTAAAATCTAATCCACCCAACTAAGCTACAGATTCACGCTCGCAACCACAATCCCAACCGCAGGCGATTTAATCGTCCGGATTCAGTAACACCTGGGATTTCGGGCGAGTTCTCTGACCCAACCATGCCGCGACTGTGTTGACTCTGGTATGCCGGTCTTGACCTGAACGCCGGGCCACCTTCATGTAAGCGGCACAAATTATTTCACATTATCGTGAGCGGAGCAGTCAGAATAACAGAATACTGAACGGCGGGCCTCCGTCATAGCAGCACCTTTCATTTTCCGTTACAGGATAACACATAGATTATTATGCGCTCGGCAATTTTTAATCGCGGTGGGGCTGCGATTTGGGTACAGACGATAAATGACCACTCCAGTATAGAACACTACTAGTGAGAATTGTAAATAAAATAGACAAGGTCCATAGGGAATCATGGTACAGAAGCAACAGTGTTGCAAAGACGGAGGGTATCGTACATCACGTAGTGCAATTAATCAAAACACGCCGCGGGGCGTCGGCTATGAGACCTGGAGACATCGGGCTCAGTGGGGGTCTGAAGCGAAGAGTATATAAGATACGTACATATTGCGACAGATCGGCAGAGAAACAGCGGGAAGAGGTGTCGCTGCCCGGACTTGGGTATCGGTGCGTGGTGGAGGTGTCCTGCGGGAGAGGTGTGCTCCACACAGCCGGCGAGGCGTTGTACATGGGGTATTGGGTGTCGGAGACCGATGGGTATGCTGACATGCTAGTGAAAGGCACGACGGGGCGTGTATTGTCCGATGCTAAATGGGGTCGGGGCGACGAGGAGTAGACGGTGGATGTGGATGATCGCGGGTAGCTGAATTTGTATGTGGCGGAGAATAGGACGGACGAGTTGTCCTCCTTCAGCACCTCTTGGAAGATGGTGAATCGGGTAGGATCTGCGACGCTAGTATCAGTGGTGCACTAGCAGAAGCGCGTGGTATATACCTGGGCTGTCCAAGATCGTTTGCCAGTACTTTGGGACGAGTCTGGTGCTGTACAGGAATCCCGACGACTGAGGAACCCGATCCATCTGAAGCACCAGAGGGACCGTCTCAGCGTGCAGGATGAGATCTTCGGAGTACACCGTAAATCGCGAGTGCGCGATGATGGGCGCGGCAGAGGTGAAAGACACAGTAGGGTTGATATCCTGAAGTCGTCGTGGATGATCTGCGGCGTGGATGACATCCCCGGTATCTGACCACGGCGACGAGCAATCCCTGCGGCGAGTCTGATCTGGCGATCCTTGCGGGAGTATGTTGATGTACATGACAGTGTGGCCGGAGGACGTGCTGGGGAACAGCCCGCCACCGAGTGATGAGATTGGGGAGTTTAGGGCGCTATCGCCCGAAGCATTGGAGGCGGAGTACCCAGGCCGTCGGAAGGGCGATAAGAGCTGTAGCACTGCAGCGATGAAGGTGAGGTCGAGTCTACACACATGACGTTCGCGAACACATACGCTGCTCGCCACCACAAGACTCCCGTAGTTGCTGGAGCCGACTGCCGACCTGTTTGGGGGATCGCCGCTTCCCAGTTTTGTCGAAGATGTAGTCTGAGATGAAGCGATTACGGCGCGGGAAGCGTCCCAGCATTCGCGTCTCCCGGGAATCATCGGGTTCATATTTTTCGAGTCCTGTAGAACCAAGCTGTTAGCATCGCCGCACGTAGAGACAAAAAAGGGAATATACCTTCGATTAGCGCAGCCTCGAGTTCCAAAGGCCAGACCGTCTCGCCTCCGCGGAAGGTCTTCCATGTCTTGCGCACTTTGAGGACGTATTGTAACACTTCTTTCGTGGCTTCACTTGGTCCAGTCGGCCAGGAGTTTGTGATGGGAGACGGCGGGAGATCGGAGAAGGGGGTGGGCGGTGTCGAAGAGGCTGCAGAGGACCCGGAGGAAGACGGTGTGTTTTCGCGTTCATTCCAGTACATAGTGAATGGCGGCAAAACTGGTAGGGTCCCTAACTGGGTCTAGCGCTTTATACGCGGGAGGCGCGAACAAAGAAGTACGGTCTAGCGAAGATCAGATCCAACGTATTTGGATGCCAGATTGGTCGGCGTTTCGGAGAGCTTGGGAGCGCCGATGTGCTACGAGATCCAGCAGTGCTTGTCACTGCAATGCGAGCGGAGTGAGAAATGAAAGGTCGGTGTGATGAACAGGGTTTTGCCCGCGGTCGTGAACGTGGCTATGGGTCACGCGAAGCCAAACAGGATGCTTCGCCTTCCGGCTAAAATTATCGAACCCAGGGATACGGCGAGGGTGGTGAGGATTTTGTCAGTAAGAGATAAATGTGACTTGTTTGGGTATAGCGTGATGTAGATCCTGCACTTGTCAGAGATGTTGACACCGGGCAGCGGATATAGGACACCGCAAGTCCCATATCGCCTGCTCACAGATCGAGTACAAGGGCTTGATCCGTCGCCACTGCAGTGCCGGCAAAGGTTCGCAGTTCCCCGGGATGACGACAATTTAATTAACGAGAAGCCTACAAGTATGGACTGCCTGAGGTCCGATGGTATTGGTTCGGTGGAAATCTGTGTGAGGTCCCAAGACATCCTGGCTTCTATGAGGTTCTTCAAGTTCGCAAAAGTTCCCAAGATAAGGTTGGCCGACTATGCCGCGAATGATTTACGCCGCTTTCAGGCCGAGGAGTTGCTTCTATTCCCGACGTGCAGCCACTTCTTGACCGCCCAAGGATCGGCACTTCAAGACGCAGCAGAAGGCACAATCAACACACAGTCAAGTTATCACGAAAACAACAGAGATAGCCTTTCACAGCCTCAGCGCAGCGACGCTCCGATCCCGGAACCATTTCATAAGATGTTCGGCGCTTGAGAAGAGCACTGCAGATAATTATGTCCATGAAATTGCGAGGAGGACGCAAAGACGTCGCGAGAGACACGGAGAATGTATATTTGGCAGTTTGGTGCACTGGAATGTGGGATTTGGACACCTTTCGCGTGGAGAATTTGTTGAAAGTTGAGGCTTCACCGGAGGCATAGAGTTTGCAGAGATCCAATCGAGCGGGAGAACATTGAGGCTGCCACGTACGACAACAGAATAACAAGGGTGAGAAAGGCAGGAGTCGATCCCTATGATTGGCGTAGTCAAGTTGAAATACAAGGCTCCGTATTGCGAAACATTCACGGACGGAGAGACCCTGTGCGCTCGGTCAACTAAGGTAACTGTACAGTTGTTGGCTCTGTGATCCAAATGTGCCCCACAACCAAGCGACGAAACGGAACAACCGATATTTTGAGGAAACCCCAGGCCTGGGAGATGGCTAGAAAGAAGGAAGTAAATCATTATGGAAGTCGTGTCAATGGCGTTTGAACTCGGATCCCCAGTTGGTAAGAACCCCAGCGGCCGGAGAGAGGCAGAGATTTAGGCGCGGTAGAGATGTCAGGACGCATAGTTATCATTTCGTTGGGCCCTATGAGTCACAGCTGTCCAGCCCAGTTCACAGAAGATCGGCCCCCGTTGCTGCTCCAAGGAAGACGGAATCTGCGACAGTGTTGGATAGGCAGCCACGAGAGCGCATGGACATCGCCGTCCGACAGCACTAAGTTTGGTAGGGAAGTCAGGTCTCGAAGAGGAAGCCCATTGAATTCAGAATCAAGAGAGAACCTAAATTCGGCGACTTCTACTCGCCTTGCATTTTCAACGCGTTGGTGCGAAGTCCGTCCAGTCGTGGACACCACCAGTCGTGGCTGTAATGGATACCCTCTGACTAGAGCGTGAGCCGTTCACCGTCAATACACGAGGACTTGGGCCAGAACATACCAGGTTTAGAGGTCGTCGTGGAGGGACAAGAAGACACGTCGCATCATCACGCGGTCACGTGTAACCGGCAAACACGGCAAAGCGAAACCGAAATGTTCAAAGCCATGTTAAATTTGATTCGAGTCCTCTCTGGCTGGTAATCTAACAAGGGACCTCAATTAGTTTACCGATGCTCTATTCTTTTTAGGAACCCAACATCCACTGGCGTCGTGACTTGACCCATTGGTCTTTATTGCGGTCGGCAAAAGACCTCCGAGCGCTCGTTGCGGCGAAACATATCTCGGCTCCACGCTGTCCTCGGAGGGAGGGCCTCAAATTACGTCGGCATGTCGCGCTTTGAACATCCTGATCGACAGGCATCCGGTGGATCGCGACTGATAGGCAACTTTCACGATAGACGGCGGAAAAAAAGAGCGTCCCACTCCTTCTCGATCGAGTTAATTGGATCTAGGAAATGTTCTCGAACAAGAATGTAGAAAGGAGAACCAGACCCGGGAATAAATTTATCTCTATCAAGCTTTTAGGTAAGTGCTCTAAGGGGTTGCACGAGGCGGAAAACGGAGGGGTTCGATAGAATATGGGCAATGAAACGCGGAAGCTCCAATATGTACGTTGAAGAAAAACAGAAGCAATCGGCGGAAACAGGAAGCTAAAAATCTTAAGCGTAACGGTGGAATATGCAAAGTGTACAAGCAAGGTTGTAGGAGCAATCGTGAGCTGTGTCGCTCGGGTGATGTGACACCAATAATCTGGAATCAGCTTGCAGCCCCCCAGTACCGCAGCAAACTGCCTCCACGGAGGGGACCGCGTGTCAATACCGGCGCACGCAAGAGGGTGACCGCGAAATGCAATGGCAGAGAATATTTCAAGGAGCCAGGGAGGTTATTTTGCATCGGCAGGACAAGTACATAGCGCGTCGTGGGAGGCAGATTTGTGGGTCCATTGCAGCGAGGGAGAGCTCCATGAGTGGCACTCCGTCTGCTTGTGCCCATTGTCGCCGCCCAAAGCCTGAACGAGCAGGAATCGACAGCAGTACTCTGCGAGACGCCGCTCACAATCCCAAGGCAGTTTGGCGTAGGAGCGCTCCAAGCTGTGGAACGAGCGACATTGTAAAACGAGTAGCTGCGATGTGGAAGGGGATAGCTGGAAGGGTCCGTCTCGCGATTGCTGTTGCCCTGAACAATGTCTCGATGCGCGCGCGTCGCTGGCAAATAGAGGCCGAAGACATAGTACGAGGGCAGATGAAAGTAGAGGATGGGGAGTGGGCACCAAATCTTGTTATTGGGCGGCTGCCGCCCATGGCGGAGCGCTTGAGGCTATTGCAAGGGCGGTAGTGGTAGTGGGATGAGCGGTAGATACGTGCGGAGAACAGGGGGAGAGGTTCCGGGGGGGACGAGTATGTGACTAACGCCGGGAGTCAGGAGCATGTGCAGGGCGCCGACGGGGAGGGAGATCGCCCCGGGAAGCAGGGTGTTGAGGATTTATAACCCCGGAATACCCTGCGTAGATCCTGCGTCGACAGCCTAAAGCTCTCCCTGCATTCTCCGGGGCATCTTCCTACGTGGCAAGGGCGACGCCTGGGGCAGACAATTGGGGAACGTGAGCCCAGGCAGCACGAGGAAACGCTCGTCCTTCAGAGGGGGCGGGAATCCACGATGGGGATGCTTCTGCGAGGGGACGTAGCGGAATGGCTTCATCACGTATGTGTTCGGCCTGCATAGGAGATTAGACGCCGAACAGAATAAGCGCAGGGAAGAAACGCACCGTTTTGGGAGTGTATTGGTGTACTGTGAAAGAAGGGACGATGGGGGCACGAAGCTATACTGCGGAGGCGCGCTGGCGGGAAGCCGTCAACTCGGCCGCGAACCACGGGCTAAGGAAGAGGCATACGATTGGGTGAACTGAGGATATCCCTGTTGATAGTTCGGAGATGCATACGGGTGAACGCTGGGAAGGCAAAGTTAGGGCACGGAAAATAACTCAAAGGTGTGACGCACGACTGCGAGAACTGCTGCTGATGGCGCGCGAGATGTGTCGATATTGGAGCCTTGGACGTGGGAGTGCCGAATCTGGAGCACAAATATTGGGTATCGCGCGGGTTTTTGGAATAAGGCCACGTACGCGAGCGAGAAATCTCTGGGAGAATTTTCCTGCTGGCGTTGAGACGTCCCGGCCGAGATCCTGGGTGATGTCAACACACGGGTAGGCCGATAGGTGCAGCAACGTACGCAGCGTGAAACCCGGGAGCACAGTTCGCTGCCACGGGAGGAGCAGCCGGACCTGCAGAGTGCCTCGAACCCAAGGAGGGACTGCATGATGTGATTAAAATCCCTTCGGTGCTCTATACAGATGGTCCTCATACCTTGGAGCGCGAGCCCGCTGCCTGGGCACGTATTCCTCGGGTTGCCCGACGGATTCTGACTCGGAGCCCATATCCTCGTAGAGATACCCATCGGCGCCGATGTAGGTCACGCGGTCTTGCTCGGAATCGGGATCGTAGATATGAAAGAAACGTTGGAAGAGCAGCGTTAGAGCCACTGAGGTCGCAACAAAGACGAGAAATCGCTTGGTGATAGCCAAGCCACGGAGCAGATCCAGGACAACTGCTGCTGCATACTCGAGGCCGACGAGCACGGCTGTGAGGATACTGATAGCTATGAGGGTGTTCGCTGAGAGAGACATGATGGTAAGTGAGAGAAGGTGTGGATGACGACGGCCTACCTTTATACAGCCATTCTTTGTACTCGCGAAGGGCCAAAGCAGACAAAAGAGCCGACGATCAAAAAGAACAAAGAGGCGCGAAGGTCAAAGCGAGGGTCGCATAACAAAAGAGGAGTCGTGGCCAGTCCCCAGATTGTGAGGAGCGGGAGTACGCCTCCGAGTTTGATAATTAGGAATGTGCGGGGGAGACGTGTCAACGGGATCCATGACACCTTGTTCTTCGTGCTACGACGAGGACAAGAACAAAAGCAAAAGACAATCGTCGCTTGATTCTCTCCGAGAAGCGGTGCATCATTCCTTGATTGATGTGATCGTCGCGCCTACACAAGGGACTCTCTGAAGAACGCGTTTTGAACCGCGTCTAATGGTGGGAGGTGTCCTGCCTGTTTCAAAATTTGAATTCAGTTTTTTTTGGATCAGGTGAAGATTGCTACGCACGCACCACTGTCAGCGGATTTGCGAGTACCACTCGCAATATTCACCTCGACGCATAGGTCACTACAGAAACACCACTGGTATGCCTCTAGACTGTGCTATGGGCTAGAACGTTCACGAAAGAGAGTTCAAACCACATCTGCGTCAGTGTAATTAATCAGGGATTGTCTTTCCAAAATGTCGCCCCGAACAAATCAGAACGAACGGACTCACAATCTGTACCTATTGTTCCACTATCCCACTCTAGGGCACCCTGGCACAGAATCTGGGTGCCTGGTATGCGCGCCCATCGTTACATCCTCGGGGTGGTGAGTCATGGCAAACACTGGAAACTCTATTCAGACGTACTGTTCCGCATGCACAGGCACCATGAGATCATGAACCACGGGCGTTTGTGGGGCCCGGCGGGCCTGTTAGACGCCTAACGACGCGGCGCTGGACAGCTATGGGCGCCATGACGAATTGCCGTGGGGTAGTCAGGCGCTGGTATTTCACCGGAGAGCGGCATCTTCAGATTGTGTTGTAGTACTTCCGCGACGTCTCGAAAATCTGCGTTAGTTCGATCTATATTGAGAGAAGCGGGAATTCTAACCCGCATCGGTCGGCATCGTCTATCGAGCGCAGTGACAGATGTTGGAGGTTGTTCTGGCTTCTTTGCAGTTACCCAACACAGTTAAGTTGCGCGCCTGGAAAGAAGGTCTAGAACGGTGGAGGGGTCTGATCATGATGCCGGTAGCGCGGTAGCGCGGTTCTAGTGATATTATGGGCAAGGTTTGCGGGGACGTGACGTGGACGGGAAAAATGCACGGATCAGCAACTCTGAGTGGGGGAGAACAATTTCACCACGCCGGGGGAGGTCGGGGGTATGAATTGAAGTTGTTCACCTGGATCTAGAAGTTTGAGACTGGTTGCGGTTGATCAGATGGGAATGTGAAAGTGTCTACACTTGAGGATACGAGTTCTCGACTCACCCAACACTAACGACGTCTCGAAAAGCCGTCAGAAAGGCGGTGTGAATGTCTTCGCTGGGATGGAAGCCCTGCTTAGGCAGATGAATGAATGGGAAGACAGTTTGCGTACCACGATGACCGAACGAGTCAGAATGAGTCACAAGGCCGATGAAAGATGAACAAGGGTCCATGGGTATCGTAGGTGAGGTTATAGTGCTGTTCGACGGAGATCAAGTTGGACGAGGCGTGTGAGGGTGTAAAATTACATACTAGAGACACCGGCGGAGCTGGAGTGCAGTCCGCGCTAGCACGATTTTGACCAAGGAATTTAGACGGATTGCAAGGAAAGTCATATCTCTTGAGTGGTACTGGAATGAAGGGGGTAAGTCGGCCCTCGAATATTGCGCAGAAACACAGGCTTTGAACCGCAGAACCAACATTTGGCGCCCACGACAGACGCGCGCTTGGCCGGCGTCAAAGGACGGCGCTTAGATTGACGCAGAAAAACATAACTGGCATATATTTCGAGCAAACCTTACCCAAATTATCAGCACCGAAGAAGTGGAGCTCGCGCCTTCAGACAACTGCCAGAAGCAAGGTGGAGCCTAGAGGTCGGGTTTGGGTCGGGTTGTTCACGGGCCCAGGATGAAGACGAAGATCAGAGCATCCGATGGATAAAGTGTCGTAGAGATACATCCAGCGTCTTCCATCGCAGGGACTGGAAGTGCACCGTTGGAAGAATGTAGTGGAAGCAACAGCAAAGCAACGGCGGAAAGACGGAAAGACGCGTCAGCTTGATCGATCACGTGTTCAAACGCGTCGATTGCGAGCGCCAATCATGCACAAGCAATTACGGCTGATGTGCAGAGACGTTGAAATCAGTCAAAGCACCCTTTTCGAGTACCAGTACTTAGTCCGCCAGTGAGTAGTCCAAAAAATGATACTGTATGGTGGCTCGGAACTTCAGATGTGCCTTCCAACTTCCAAGGTTACTTCACGGTAATTCCAATTAACCTCTAAGGATCTGCCTTATTCCCTGAGTACTGATCCCCAACCACTTCGCTCGTAAAATGTTCAGGGTTAGAGATTACGGTTGAGCTCATAGTGACCTTGGGCAGTGGAGCAGCCACGGACCTTTCTTCGGCCCCTCCATCGGCTACTCGACCATTCGAGCCAATCGTTCGTGATCGAAGTGGACTTGAAAAATCAACGGTACCACATCCCACACACATATGACTCTTCCGTTCGTTTATGCATCCTGTACAGGACCTCATGTCATTTCCCTAGTCTCGATCCATTTGACAGTCTGTTGTTCATTCATGTCGATCTCCAGTTTACCGACCAAAAGATTGGTTCCCAGCTGTGTGAGTACAAGGCACGGGTATCTCGAACGTGTCATCAACACCTTTCGTTCAAATTGAACCTGATCTTCGGGGATGTCTCGTATTGAATCTGGCTGAGTTGAATCGACACTGCAGAACGCATAGTTGCAGTCCATGCCCCTCGAACTCCAAGTACTCCCGCTAACCCTCAATATCTCGATCGAGGAATGAATTTCTTCTGTTTCCTTCTCGAGGCAACTCCAATAGGGTCGTTCACGGTTCCCTTTTTCCTCCCCTTTTTGGGTCCCTTTTCCACTTCCTTTTTGCTGTTTCCAATGAACTGGGTAAATATCGGCCATTGGGGTTCCTTATCAGCAACATGCGAGCTTGAAGGTTGTTATAGGGTTATGCAAGCCTCTACTATACTCTAGAAGCATGCAATACATGAATCGTTGGAAAATGGGAGGAAAAAGGAAGCAAAAAGGGCACGAAAAAGGGAGTTCTGTCGGGGGGTTTCACAGTTCACTTTTTCCTGCCCTTTTTCCGCTCTGGTAATTGGCCAATTCCACACCTGGGAAGATGGTGTTTTCTCCTTTATACCCTTTTTACATCACATAATTGAAAAGGGGAAAGAAATCCGGGAGAAAAACGAAGGAATACAGAAAAGGGAGAAAAAAGGGAACGAAAAAGGGCGGAAAAAAGGGAACTGTGAACGACCCTAATGTACTGTGTTCGTGCGTGTCCACGGTTCGGTTTCTCTCTGCATTTGTTGATTATCACTGAAGGTGGGTACGGCTTCTTCGGAAAGCTCGGTGATGGTTTAGAAGTGAAAATGCATCCGAGGAACACAACTTGTGTTCGATTTAAACCTGGTCGGCTCGGTGAGCGCATCCACTGGAGATTTCCAACGATGTGTACACCCATATCCGGCTCGCCAAAAAGGAGTCCCCACATCTGCCACCACAACCTCGAAGCGCATCGTACGGAATTTACGATTGGATTGCAAGACTTAGGAAGGGTAGAGTTGGTTTTCATTTTGAGTAGACAAATGCTGCGATAATCCAGATCCCTCATGTGCTGACTTCGAGAGTTGCGCCATCGAGAGTTGCGCCGCAAATGTACGAACGTCAGGACGAACTCAAAGTATGCTTATGAGCTTCAGGAACTCACCGTGAATGCCGGCGGCCGCTCGGGGAATGGATCTCATTTTTGTCCAACGTACGTCCACCTACAAAACGGCGTGCCAAAAGTGTCGATAAACAGTATCTGCCGCACAATGTAAGTCCTACGTTAATCGAACGATTCCGGGATGGCCGACATTCAACCGTACCTGAGCAGCTGGATCATGAAGAGTGGGTTAAGTCATCATATAAGTCCGAGCTTTATCGAATGCACACGTATGGGAAAGAGTCTGGCTCGAATTTTTCCATCACAAGCTAGTATCGCTCAAAGGCTAAGTATATGTTGGGCAACTTAATCATCGATTCGGTTCAACATCAACACGGATATCTTCTGGCTCTCGCTGCATGTCGAGGCGTAAGATGTTAACACCAGTGGAGATGGATTCTCATAGCCACATATGCGGCCCGTTACGTTTGAGAATACAAAAGACCTATCTGTGAGACAATATTTATGGTTGTCTCTCATTCTGGTATAAGAACAACTGGGCAAGAGGTGAATTGCACGGGGCCGAGATAGCCGAAACCCATCTACCTCGATCCATTTAGTGCCTCATACTCTTTGACAACGGTTTTGCTCTGCAGTTTCATTGTTCAACGGTAATGTTTTGGTGCTACTCATCTGATTAGAAATTGAATCCAACGACGGACAGCTTTCAAATACTTGCCGCTCGTATCCGAGAGAGAACAAGGTCAGCAAGAAGACACGTGAAATCAGGCCCTAAAAGTATTTCATACTCTGTTTCTGGCCCCCATGAATGTTGGGACACCTTCCGTTGACTGGAGAACACGCAAACGCGCGACGCGACGCGTTGGCGATCAGGTCACGTGATGGTATCCTCACCTAACCCATGTCAGCATAACGCTGTGACACTCGGCAGACAGTGCCGAGGAAGACCGCAACACAAAATCACACGAAACATTGATCATATCACGCAAAACAGACCTTGACCCTGGAGGGCAACCGTACAAGACACGGAACCGTCAGAGCGTCAAGCAACAGTTCGACATTTGTGGGCTGTGCATCTCATCTATAGAATCCAGGATCGACGATCAGCCATTGGTCCGCTCTTAACCCGGAGGAAAATTGCGAAAGCATGTCCAGTCTGTGCAGGCTATGTGGTCAATGAAGTATACTCAGCCCACCATACGAGGACACTCTGGAGCAAGCTCGCTGGGAGAATTGAAGCCGAATTGCGCCAGCGGGGAAAGTACAGCAAATTATGGATCTCAATCGAAGCAGGGCGACGCAGATCATCCTCGCGATCAAAAATCTCAAAGCTGCAGACAGACATACTTACGACGATCAACGATGCTAGTCCCGCGATTGGCGTCATTCGCTTGGCAGTCGTACCTATAAAAGAACAAGGGGCTTTCAGAACACGCCATTCCCATTTCCTTCGGAGTCAGCACTTTTTTTTTCAACCCTTCTTCCCTACTTTCAATTCTTCTATCATGTTGACCTCTGCGTTTGCGTCGATCGCACTCACTGTTGTCCTTTCCCTCGCTGCCGTGCGCAGTGCCCCCGTGGTATGTCCCATTTCTTCTTATCTCTTTCGCTCCTCCCCAGTCAATGCTGAGCCTGCGGTCTGTCGTTTCCCAGGCCATCCGCGCGGATTTTGTCCCTCAAGCGTGCAGCGGCACCAATGGCTCCGGTACCTGCGTGGACATAGCCACCGCGCCTGTCGGGCAGCACGTCAACGCAGCGGGGTGCACCAATGTCGATTCCCCCAAGTCGCTCAAGTTGAACGTCGATAATGACTGCGTGTCATTTACGTGCGTGCTCCTCCTTCATCCTAACAATCCATTCGTGCTGACAGAATTCGCCTACCAGTAACAAAGACTGCGTTGTCGACTTTGCCTCTGGCACCGACTTCGCGACGGAGCACTTCTCCGACGACGCGGACATCAATGACCTCACGTCGAACATCCAGAGCATCCAATGCGAAACGGACCCTGGGACCGTCAATGGGCTGTTCCCCCAGTGATCTGTGTGTTTTTCCGGGGAGCAAGCTGCGAGGGTTAGGATCGTGAAGGAGACGACGATTACCGAACATGAGAGACGAGCGAGATTTGTATTTCGGTCGATCCTAGTACAAATCTCAGGGTGTTGAAAAAAAGTTGCATTGGATGGATGGACTTTTAGAAGTGAGTTCCCGGTAATATTTGGTCTTGTGTACACGTGGCGCATCACCGTGTTTCGTCACGTGCGTGTCAGCCATCAGCCCCCAAGAAATTAAGGTGCCAGCGTAACTTGTCCGTCTGATTCCGAGTACGAGTAAGTCCCATGTTTCGATCGAATTGCCCTCAACGGAAGCTGGGTCCATAATTCCTGCTTCACAATGGTCAGAGTTGGGTCAGAGTTTGAAGTTGAAGTTGAACTCGAGTTGAACTGCCTTCAACAAATCTTCAAGTGAAAGAAAACCAACATGGGGCGAATACCAGATTTCTCTCAGAACCGCCCGCCCAAAGTAGTTTTTTTCTGCAGCTCAATTAGCTACATACTACAATTACCAGTCGCCGTTGCGTTGCATCCACTCTTTGGTATCAGTATTCAACTGTCAACTACTACATCCCAGAATGGGTCCATATTCCAGGATCTTTAGAGGCCTGTGACCTTGCCGGCACCTGCGCTCGCCACAACAATGGACGCGACTGAGGCGGCGGCATCGGCGGTGTAGGTGTATGGCACAGTTGTCAAGGTACCGACGTCAATCTGCAGCTCAAGATCAAGGACATGCCTGCAGTCAAAAAGCATTAGGGGCTGCTCACATCGGTCTCAAGGGTGGTGTTGGTGAAGACATTGTTCAGCTGGTTGGCGCTTGAATAATATTAGCTTATTGAGCAGGAACCGGAAACCGAAAACGCTTACAAGCCACCGTTGAGCGTGGTCTCAATTGGGTCGATGACCTATTGCGTGTGGAGTCCAACGGATTGATGCTACATGGTTGAAGAAACTTACATTCGTGAACTGGTTGTCCTCGATCAGAGTTTGGGCACCGTCGCGGGAGTCCACGGCACTGTTCAGAACGTTGTCGAAGAAGTTGGAGTAGATGTGCCTGAGAGCACGAAATTTGTCAGCACGCAAGATAATCGTTCCCCTGGAGAGAACGTACGCAGTGCCGAATCGCAAAGAGGGAGTGCGGGAATTAATCTCGAGGAAGTGGTTGTGGTCTACCCGGCGACGCAAAGTGAATACTCAATCTTGATAGGTAAAGGGAAACGCACGATACGTGACACTGGTGGGAGGCGTTGAGTAACTCAGTAAGTGGATGATAAAAAACACAGAACACACCGCAGATGGCCGCTGTCTTCGTCCCCGGTGTTGTCAGACCCTCCGACAAGGGAGCATTTGAAGTGCTGCTGGAATACGTTCCAGGAGACCGTGACGAAGCTGAACGACTGTCAGTCTGGTTCATACTGCTAATATTCAGACGAACTCTGTGCCGTGGTTCATGTCGAGTTGGCCGTCGTAAAAGTCCTTGTCGTGGTCAAGGTCCGAGGTAAACTAGAAATAATGATCTTATTCCCGGTCTTCCAAATAAAATAGCCAGGGCGTACGGTGTTGTGCTGGAAAGCAGAATAATCAGCGACTAGACATTAAATTTTATGCTGAACGTACGTCAACCCAGATGTTGGTAGAAGTTTGGAGCTCGATAAGGTCCGTGGGTGCGGGGGATTTTGACAACTGCAGGTTGCGGAAAATGACGTTTGTTCCTTTCTACACGACTTTAAGCCCGCTATTCGCGGAGAAGCAGAACATGTTCATGTAGTTCACCTTGACACGAAATCCACCGCCTGTGACGCCGGAGTTAGCCCCAATCCCCACTACGGTGGTGCTGGAAACATTCAGCCCTTGCTGCTGTCAACATAAAGAACACACTGGTTTCCTACGTCGATGGTGTCCCCATCTGGTGGATGTAGATTAAATATTATTAGACACGATCCTCGAGAGATTAAAATGGACGCCATACCTCCGGTGATAATTCCATTGATCTGGACAATTTTCGGGGTAGCGCCCGTGACAGCCGTACGAAGGTCAGCAAGAGTCGTGACCCTGGGAGTTGAAGTATTCGTCTCAGAGAAGAGCACAGTATGAAGAAAATAAATCAAACGTCGTAGTGGTTCCACCCGCGCCTCCCGTCGTACCCCCATTCAAGGTTGCAAAGCCCACTTGTTGGTCGACTAGTGTATTTGTTAGACGCCAGATACACGCCATCCACGACGGCACTCACTAGGCGCAGCGCGCTTGTCGATCGTAACGCTGCTGACCAAAGCAAGCAGGAGTGAAACTATAGACAGACGAGTGAACATGGCTGAGAGGGTTGGGACTGCCTGAACAGGGCTTACGATGTTCGTTTTTATACCTGGTCAACCTGAAGTATACCGGACCGCCTCGACAAACAGGACATTCGTCGGAAGCAAATGAAGAATTGTGGAAAGAAAATAGAGATGGTACCGCTTAATTCTGTCCGTATGCCTGGACACTTGATTGGCTGTATGCGGGCGAACGTTGAATCTTCGGCGAAAGGGGCATGATATCGTGACCTTCCTAACGCGTGTAGGAATAGAAGCGACCCGGAAATACAACAGGCTATTGTTGATCCCACGGAAGCTGGAGCAGGCCTTGCTGATGCCTCCCAGCTGCTCGTTACCCTACTATCTGAATCAGTAGGGGAGTGGGAGGGAAAATCCGGGAGACCATAGGCGTGATTCGATTGCCGGGTAGTTGGAATGCCGGAAATGAACTCGGATTGTGTTCAAATGGCAAGTATGGAAGACGAAAAGTGCGTAACCCGCACTCGTGAGAGTAGTGACCGGGCCGTCCGGGTCTTAGCCCCCGCTGCATAGAGCACCGGGCAGTCCTGTGATCTGGATTGCGAATCCCGTCGTGGGTTTCCAACATTAAGCGTTGACAGTTCATTTGGTAGCTTGCCACGTTATGCAGCCCGGGCGCCGCATTGCTCCACACTTGTATGCGTCTCCGTACCTATTCTCCGAACTCAAATTGCTCAGCCTCGGCAACTGATGCTAGGATGCCCACAAAGCATGAAACGATTAAAAATGAAGACACGCGGCAAACCAGGGCTTAGTCTAGGCGAACGTTCGCCGCCCATTGTAATATTGTCATATCTTTTGTGCTAATAAAGCACGCTTCGTCTGTTGACGCGGTACAATAAAAAAGTTAAGAAAACAGCGCAACAGTGAGGGTATGCAGGTGCAGAGGTGAGGGGAGGGGGTGCTCAAAAACACCCGGCGGCACTCGAACCCGCAACCTCCAGATTCACGTCAGTGTAGAAGTCTGACGTCATAGCCATTAGACGACGGGGGCAACGAAGACGGCGGCGAAGTTCAGGGCTGTTGCGTAGAGACAATTGTCGGAGACTGAACACAATCTCGTGTTGTCGACCCAAGAAAAAAAAAGGACAAAAAAAAAGCGCCCCACCCACTCAGGAGAGACATCACATGTCGGAGACGGAAAACCAGAAGGGCAACAGGTGACTTCAGATGCACCAAGAGCACAGCCAATAAGATGCAATGATGTGAACCGCAAAACGAACTCCAGTCAAATCATTAGCAACCGGCAAAGCAAGCCAAAGGGAGAGGATTGAGACAGGACAAAATATAACTCGAAAATGTACTGGGAATCCAGCCTACCGGTGGAATGGCAGCTCTGAATCCGCACAAGTTCCACATGAAGAATTACTTTCGCTGGCCGTTGATTTATTCTGGGCTCGGCTAGTCCCTGGGCTACTAGGCATCTAATTTGGAAGCTAGAGAGGCTGAAGAGAGATTACCAGTCACCGTGGTTGAATTCGGCGTTGCTCTTCCGCAGCCGGCCAAGGTGCCGCCGGCCCATAGACACACCTCGTGATCGATCCATCACAATCTGCTCTTGTTCTTGACCGCCACCATCGAAAGCCCGCCTACATGCTGAAGACATCCCCCGAACTCGTCCTGGAGGTCCTGGATACGCTGGCTGTCCCGTTGGCATTCCCCGTTGACGCTGATTGTCTTCCGGGCCAGACAGCCCTGCTCTCATGCAGCTTAGTCTGCAAGAGCTGGTCCACCCACTCCCAACGGCTTCTCTTTCGGCGCGTCAGCATTGACACACAATGGACAGGCTGGGCTGCTCCATACAACACAGTGGTTCTGTCGAAAAACGTTAACAAAATCACCTCATTCCTTGAAACCATCACCAGAGACACGGAGAAGTCGCGCTGGCTCGCCCAGAACGTTCTCAGCCTCCTTTTACGGCCGCATTCGTCAACAAGGCCGAGCGTTATCGTTTCTATGCTCACCAATCTCCCGAACCTACGGGAACTGGATATACTCGGCATATCGTGCAGATTCAGTGACGCAGAGTACACGCACCTGCGGAACTCGGGGCTGGGTATCCGATCTTTGCGTATCAATGCAGATCACAGCGGCCCAATCACCTCAATGGGCCCCCCAGCCTGGCCGGATGTGGTCAAACTTATCGCGGCCCTTCCGGCGCTGCGGATGCTCGATATCACCGCCAACAACTTTCAGATTATCCCCACGATCGCAGACACTATCCCACAGCCGCTCGGCTTAGGACTTGTCTCGTTCAAGTTTAGCTCGAAATGGGTCGCCGACACCAGCACATTCCTCGCATCTCTCACTGCGGGCCGTACGGATGGGGATCATGTACAGTTGTACGGCCACACGCTCTCGGCCACACCAGCAGATCTGCACGGTGTCCTCACTGCTCACGGCCCTCATTTACGCTCCCTCGTGGCGCCAGGCAAGCTCAAGGATACGCAGGTCCTCTCGCTTTGCACACTGCTCGAGCGGTTCGAGTGTGAGACCATCCCCTCCGACGAGCTGGTCGCCGCGATAGCACGAACCATAACAGTGCTGGCTGTCACAAACCCGACCCCCGACCCAGTTGCAGCCCCGGCATCCTACCGTCCGCCTCCGAGCGAGATCCTGTCGGTGGCGCATTTAACGCAGCAGCTGGACACTTTCCCGAAGCTCAGGGCTTTTACTTGGATAGGGTCAACTACCCATCCCGACTTTCTGGCCTTACAAGAACGTTGTGGGGCCCTGGGGATCGACATGCGCTGCCGGGGAATCAACTCGGTGCGTCGTCCATTTTATTGCTCCCCTGATGTGCGGCTTGACGACGTATAACAGTTGAGCGATGATGAAATCCAGTTTGCGTTGCGTTGCGAGCTCTTGCAAATATAATGTTCCAGGTTCGGTTTTTTTTTCCCGGGATAACGAGATAGGTTCTCGTTATCCCGCCAGAAGTTTCTCGTTATTTCGCCAAAGTCGTCGCGAATCCGGTGATTGGATGTAGGTTCCATAGATCCAGTTGGTGGGTAACGGGATAGGTTCTACCCATTCAGTCATCGCGAATCCGACGATGGGCCGGTTGCTCCGCGTCCAAGTATCCTAGTCTAGCGGTATCTAAGTCTAGCGGTAAGTAACAGACATACAAGATCAAGGGGGATGATTGATGATTGATTGCGACATCGATCAGGCACGCCAGTTCGTTCGTTCTGCTGACTGCAAAGATTGGGTATCGGAAGTGCCCACCTTCTCCAAACTTCTACGGTATATAATGTGCTTGTGTGTGTGGGCGGAAACTTACTGCTTGTCAACTGAATCATTCAAATTCGAAACGCCGCTTAATTGCAACGAATCCCCATCTTAACGCTTAGATAGGGGGTCGCGTTTGATCGGCATTATGCGGTTTCCAATGGGTTCCCCTACAAAACCAGGACCTCGTCGTCCATCCTTTCACTAATCCCTCTCACTCGGCCATGGAGAAATATGTATCGCAGGGGAGTGTCTTGGTTCTGCTCGGCGGCGTGGTGCGCAATTCCTATTCTATGGCTTGACGCAAGCCTCGAGATCTGGACTCACTTTTTTTCCCCGCTGTTACAGCTGACGCACTTGGTCTTCAATCGCTTTGAGCCGCACCGCCCGCTCATCTGGGCATGCCTCTTCCTTGCCCCGCCAGCCGCGCTCGCCTACAGCCTTCATTTGTCGTATGGCGCTGTCCCGCTGCTGGTGCTGAAGCACCTTGCAACCCTCACGCTCTCCGTCGTCGCCTATCGTATCTCCCCCATGCATCCCCTCGCACACATCCCCGGCCCGCTCCTTTTCAAAACCTCCAACCTGGTCATCGCGTACCACGCCATAAGCGGGCGGCGCAACGTACTCATGGAGGAGCTGCACAAGCGCTATGGCAGAGTCGTCAGAATTGGTGCGTGGCCACTGATTCCGCAGGAGACTTCCACTAACTCTTCCCTTCGCCAGGGAGCGACCAGGTCTCTTTTGCAGACGCAGAGGCGGCGAAAATTTGCATGGGCAACAAGGGTCTGCCACGTTCGATCGGTGCGTCAACAAGACATGCGATTAACGACGTGATGTTGATGGTTTATTTTTCAGGCTACGCAACGGCAGAGACTGTCCACACTCCTGGAAGTATCATGACTTCCTACGCCGCCATCTATCCCGAGCCCACTAAAGTGCACGCCGAACGCCGAGCGCGCTGGGCGCTCGCCTTCACGACGAAGGCTATCCGGGAAGCCGACAAGTTTCTGCTCCCGCGCGTGGATCGGTTGATCAACAAGCTCGGCGAGCAAGAGGGTGTGCTTGATATCGGTAAATGGTTTGGCTATTTTACGTGCGTATTTCGACCTCGATGTAATTTTAACCCGACTGATCCTATTTCACCTTCCAGATTCGATTTCATGGGCGACCTGTTGTGCGTGAAAGGGTTGCGATTAATATTGCACATCCATCTAACCCAATCCACTGGACAGCTTCGGTGGCGCGTTTGACATGCTGGAAGACCAGCATAAGGGTGGTCACTGGAAGATTATAGAGGACTTCGCACCGTGTGTTGATTCCTCCCGCGTCCATGAGTATAACCAACTGACTTTCTTCCAGGGTTATAGCCACGCTGTACTACCTGCCGTGGCTCACGCCCATCATGCTGGCGCTTCCCGGTGCAGAGAATGCACCCATTAACACCTTTGTACGGTTCGCTATCAAGGCGGTCGACGATCGGTTGGCAAAAGGGACGAAGGTCAAGGACGCGTTCTACTACATTGTATGTCTCCTCAACTCCCGCTGTGTTCCCGACCGCTGACTATTCACGCAGGCGGGCGAGAACATTGAAGACGAAAATAAACCCAAGCCTACGCGCGCGGTGATCGAGAACGACGTGCAAACCGGTATCGTGGGCGGCTCCGATACACTCGCTAGCACACTCGCCAACACAGTCTTCTCGCTGCTCAAGTACCCGGAGATGATGAAGACGCTCCAACGCGAGATCGACGCGACGTTCCATATTGATGGTGTGGACATGCACGATTCTGGGCGGTTAGCGGAGCTGCCGTATCTAAATGCGTGCATGTGAGTGGTTCAAGTCTAATTTCTGAACACTATCAAATCCAATGCAGAAACGAAACTCTACGCGTCTTCCCCCCGGTGCAGACACGCGTCTCTCGTGGCATACCCAAGGGCCATGGAGGCCTGCATATTGCTGGAGTGTTAGTCGCGCCTATTCTTATGTACCCGAAACCCGTTTACCCCAAAAACGCGCATCATAGATACCTCCCTGAATCAACATCGATCGACTTCCCGCCACGCGTCATCCACCGGGACCCGGAATACTTCTCCCCCGACCCCGAACGCTACTGGCCGGAGCGCTGGCTCCCAGAAGCCACCACCGACTCCGCGCAGCCGTTCGTCATGAACACCGAAGGGTTCATGCCTTTCTCGCTGGGTCCTGCGAACTGTGTCGGGCGCAACATTGCCATGCGCGAGATGCGGCTTGTGCTGGCGCAGCTCGTGTACAAGTACGATATACAGGCGGCGGAGAAGGACCCGCGGGAGTTTGAGCGGCAATGGTTAGATGGGTTGTTGGACCACCAAATCTTGCTCAAGGGGCCGCTGCGCGTGACACTGACACCGCGCACACACGGTTGAGAGCGTGGTTGGAGGATTTGGATTTGTTTCGTCTAGACCTACGGGGGAATATATTATACTCGTATACGTAGATTTGTTTTAGTTGCCGTTCTAGGTGTTCAGTCGCTTTGCTGCCCCTGGAAAATCGCGATAGTATGAACTCTGCTGCCCCTCGAACGCCGCGTCGCACGCTGTAAGTTACAGTCTGTAACTCATTCTAGAGCCGGTGGTTGCTCATTCAAGTAGACGGGTTTACTAAGGCACCAATCAGCGTGTCTTCATCAAATGTAGGATTATCAAAAGTTATAAAAGCAGATTTTCCTGATACTATTCCAGAAGTTCGTTTAAATATAACTGGATCACAAATACCTCTGAACAAATCGGGTGGGCTGTGCGGTGGGCAATGCTCTCAGATACCCGTACGGGCCGTACCTGGAAATTATGATCCGCCTTGCATTTGTGGCGCATCTGACCACGACATTGCAACTGTTTAGACTCTACACACTCGCAGTGAACCTCAGTATGGTCTCGAATGTCTGTACCACCCGTGAGTACCTCGGAGCCATCTTCGACAAGTTCCAATCACTCAGGTTGATCCTCGCTGCACCTTGAACAGTTACTCCGATACCCTGCGCTCCGGCGAAAGTTTGGAGCGCCATCTTGAGCTGCTGAACGAATACGTCAAGAGCTGCGCAGTCGAGACGCATGAAAATGTGGGATTCGGGAGTTCATCCACGCTAACCAGCGACTGGACGCCGACGCCGAGTTATTCTGCCCAACTCCCGCTGGTTATCGTCGTTCGATGTAGACAAAGCGTCAGTGAAGAGTATCGAGCTTACCAGGATCGATGGTAGTGATCGGCACGGGTCGGGTCACCCGCGGCGGGTCGCGGGCACGGGTGGGTGCGGGTACGGGTACGGGTTGCAGTTGGCCTACCCGTGCTGACCCGCCCGACCCGTGGCAGACCCGTGAGCAATTTTTGGCCTGTCGTTAGAGGGCACGGCGCTTCAAAAGTCGACACAGAATGTTTCCCAGAAGTTTTGACTCCCGAAAACATCGCGCACAACTGATTTGGGCTCTCCTCGCAGACGTACTGCTCCATAAAAGGTGACGGGTTACGGTTCGCTTACGGGTACCCGCCGACCCGCCCCCAATCGACGGGTTCCCGTACCCGCGCCCACGAACTCTACCCGCGGGACACCCGTGCCGATCACCAATCGATGGTCGTCCATGACTGATCCATGGTATATTTTGTTGTCTCCACCATGAACATTCGAGTTTCTCAATTGCGGTTACTCGCCCCTTGCATTTGCTTTAGCAAAATGCAAGATTATCATAAATAATCACTGCCGCAACATTTTGTCCCGAGCCCACACAATATCGCCTAGAACAAGCTCCATGGTGAAGCACGTTACTCTCTGTTATTCTCCGCCAAGTCTCTTGGTTGACATTTTGCAGTGCGATCACAAGTCAAGTACCAGGAACCAAATTGACAGGGGTGCCATCGATAAAGCTTGCCTTTCGCCCCCATGGCTCCCACCCACTTCTTTTGCGACGTCTGCAAGACGAGCATCGAATTGCAGGACCCGCGTATCCACTGCCTGGACTGCCCGGATTACGACCTGTGTACGAAATGCGCAGTTAGCGGCCGACATAGCGACACACTCGGTGGGTCATCGGACCCAGGTGTTCAAGACGAGTGGGGGTGGCGCCGTTGCGCCTGTTTTATCGTCAGCGAGAATTCTTTACGACGAGGTTCCCGCAAACGCTTCGGCAGGGACATCGTCTGTTCAAGCCACATACGCTCCGGCGTCTCCACCTCCGCTTCCCCCGAGACGATTCTCTGGAGTACCTACCCACCAATCTAGCTCAAGCGTCTCCACATTGTCATCGGCCGGGGCGGTAGGGAACAGCGCAGTCGGATGGGGTCCCTTCCTCACGGTCGAAATGGCCCCAACCCCCGTATTCGTGAAACTTATGACCGCCATCCTCGCTTACCTGGACACGGGTCGCACGGGGCACCTCGTCCCTGAAGCCTTCTCCCGCTTCCTCGACGACCAAGCCTACCTCGGTGAAGCCAACACATGTTCGTCCCCATCCACCAAGATCTTCGCGTTTTCGCTGATTTGGCCAGGGAAAGCCAATCTCATTCCGCAAGTCGGGCAGGTCACGGAGGACGTCGCCGATGCAGCGCTCAAACGCGTGTACGACCTCTTCAGCATCTAATACATCCTCCGCCCGCGCCCGCGCAACCCCAACGCACCCGTCGACGACCTCACGCGCCAGCTCCAGGCGCTGGGCACGGCCCCGCCCGCGTCCGTATCCGGCGGTCTCATGCCGCTGATGACACTCAAGGGCTTCATCGACACCACCACCGTCGAGATGCTCAGCGACCCCTCGGCGGAATGGGGCAGCATCTCCCGTGCGGTGAAGGCGTATAACTTACCCGAGGTGCGGGCGTGGGGTGATGTCCCGCGCAGCGTGCTGCCCGACGAGCCGGACCCACGGATGAAGACGCGCGTGGCCTGGGCAACGGCGCGGGAGCAGGGCGCGCGCGAGTTAGAGGCCGCGCAGGTGCGGGCGATGTTCCAGGCGCAGGCGTCGCAGAATGCGGTGGACTTGCTCGACGATCGTAGGTATTATTACACCTATCGTTAGTGGTGCCGTTGCGAGCTCTGTGCGGCGGTAGAAATAAAAACTGCACGAAGTAATCAACAACATAAATTCGACAGACCTGACTGACCGCCGTCGCGGTATTCGGATATTCACAGTGGTTGGCAGCAGAGTTTTTCCAGGAGGGAGTGGGGCTATACACCGTATGAAGGGAGGTTTGCGACACCGGCGTCCATGCGTCCTAGCCCCTAATCGCGTCGAAAACACATCGAAACGGTCGACATCGCAGCGAGACAAACTTGGGCTTGAGGGCCATTGCATGCGCATGGCATAACCGAGTTGTTTCTTTTTTTTGGGGGGTTTTCTTTTTTTCTTTTTACGGTTCAAGTTCATAGTCACGCAGTCACCAAGTTCATAGTCACGCAGTCACCATCATTCTATCATAGTCACATACCGTAATACATAACGTCATCCTTTCCCCTTCTTCGTCTCCGTGCATGTCTTCGTACTTCAAGCTTCAAGTTCTACGGCTACAACACCCTCGCGTAAATAACTGCTACAGCCTTTTTTTCGCCACACTTGTGAAGCACCAGCTTGTCTGCCAATGTATTGACGTTAACTTCTGGGATGCATTCGCGTGCGGTTGTGATACCGTCGTGAAACCACATACCTCCGTCCTTCTTCAAATACCTACATGTGAAATGATTTTGGCCACCGTACACTATCCCTCTAAGTCGCAACACGGCACGACCATCTGCAAGATTAAACGCAAGCTCTTCATCGAACACTAGTTTTTCGTGGGTAAGGTCAATCATCATAATAGGAGGAGCGTCTCTGATTGCTACGTTCATGCTCAAGCGTACTCTTGTTCCCAATATGGCACAGTTGGCGCAGGCCTGCCTTCCATGGCTCAAATAATCTGCCAACCATCGTGACAGGGGCACGCCTTCCGGGTATTCGTGCCTCGAGTTTAAGCCAGCTGTTAAGTAGGACTCAAGCATCCCGTAAGTTCTCCCGTCAATAAATCCGCATGTCCTGCAAATCTGCCTTCCCATTGCATAGAATTTGCGGGGCAATATCGAATGGGCTATGCGGTCCATCGACGTAGAGTTTCTTCCCATAGGGAAGTCCTGGGGCGTTTGTAAGTGCATACCTCTTCTCACAGCGTTTCTCGCTTCTTCAAACGAAATTCTTCCATCGAACACAGATGCCATTGCCAATCCAAACTGCCCTAAGTGGACACTCAAGCTTGCAAAGTAAGTCGACCAACGGACCGGATCTTCGGCCCATATATTACCTAAAATTGTGAATACAGCATCGTAACCGCAGCTGTAGTTCATGCTGTCCCAGACGAGGCCCCTTGGAACTGAGCGATCGATCAGGTTCATGGATGCAGCACGCAAGGCATGGGCCTCTAAATCTTGCACCATTAAGCGTTCCTCTTCGGTCTTCCTTTTCTTGGCCTTACGTTTCATCTCTTGTAGCTCGTTATCGGCATTTTTTCGCTTTGCTCCGCGCGGAACAGTGGGTCGCCACTCGGTGTAATTCACGTTCTCAGGTACCCTCGGCCCCATAGAAGCTTCCCATTTCATGGCTGGATGAAAATGTGACGGGTCTCGATGGTCTGTCTTCCAAGCGTAATATGATCTGAGCAATCGACGTCTGTATAACCCGTTCACAGATCTAGGCAACTTGCCCTCGTAACGCAGGCGCGTAATCTCGTCCAGGATTTCCAGTTCTCGCAGTTCCTGCCTGAGATATCCAGACATTCCACTAGTGATCTTGTCTTCTGAGAACCCCTGAACTATTACCGTTCCCTCGGCAGTGAAACCTCTGGAAAGGGCGACGTAATAGGAGCGATGATCTTTGCAGTAAGCCAGTTCGACCGGATTCTTTTTCCTAGACTTACCCTGCGAAGTAAAGTCTGTCATCCCAAAGTTTATGAGACAAACCACTTGTTCGCGTAGGACGGACAACAAGGTATCGTCGGAGAGCAAACAGGTGATAGGTGTGATCGTCCGCACCAATGGAATAACGTTCTCGGGCAGGTCTCCTATTTGAACTTTCTTGGGCGGGTTGACTAGGCGGACAAACAGCGTGTCGAGTACCTGCTGGCCGGCCGGACCCTCTGACGCATGCCAGCCACAGACTTCAGCTTCTTGGCCTTTGGTCATGCACAGTTCTGTAGCGTCGTTCGCCCTCAGCATAATTGGCATTCCAAGACACAACGACAGTCTTCCAGGTATAAATTCGTTCGTTGCCGACGGTGGTGCGTCCCATAATTTTCGTTGGAGAGCCATACTCATCTTCTTGATGTTGGATTGCAGGCACGTCTTCCATTTGGTTTTGTCCACTGATCTAGCGCTTATGCGATCTATCGAGCAAAAGTCAGTCAGGGTCTGGTTTGTGTCTCGAGCAAACCTTTCAGCCCCCATCTTATTCAGGGCATCTTTCTGACTGTTTCTTGCAGTTATAATCGACACGTTGCGGACGTCCTTTGAATTCAGTTTTGGGTTACCAGGCCTGAAACCGGCAATTCGCGTCTCCAGAAAGGCGACATCATCAGGAGTACAAGCACCGTAGCGCATATTTTCCAACGCAGTTCGTAGCTTATCATCCGCTTCACTTTGCTGCTGCTGTCTCATGTTCTGGCGCAGCATAACAACGGTATTAAACTGGTGCCACAGGATTCTGCCGAGGACGGCGTTTTGATTTCGCTGATCCATGGCATCAGATACTTGCAGCGTTACATTCCCACTGTACAACGATGGGCCTGTCATGGGAGGAAGCTGTGCAAAGTCCCCTGCCACGATCATGTTCAGAGAACCGAAAGAATCGTCGTGAATATTTCTCGCCTTGGCCGCTTGGGTAGCTATCAACTGAAGGTCATTGCAGGAGACCATTGATATCTCATCCAGAAACACATAATCAACGCCTTGCAACCTTTCATTCACAGCAGCCAGAGCGGAATCTTCGTTGCGGATGCCATCCACATCGTCGTGGTTCTTGCTTTTGGTTTCCCTGGGAATTTTGAACACTGAATGGTAAGTTGAACCGTTCAGTAAAGCAGCAGTTGAACCAGTCGGACCTAGGACGATGTATCTGTGCTCCTCATTTCGTCTCTTGAAAAATTCCATCATGGCTTTCAGCACTTGCGATTTGCCAGTTCCCCCCATTCCGCCGAGATACATACGCAAAGGTAAATGCTGGGGGCCCGCCGCGTGGTCCGCTACGATCTTGAAAGCTCTTGTCTGCTCCGCGTTCAGCTGGTACTTGATGATTATATCGGAGACGATGTCTGCGTTGGTGGCGGTATCAACCTTCGATCTATGGTCAAAGTAATGATGGGGTAAGATGCTGGCGCTGTTTCTGACTTTTCTTTTTTTGCCAGACTCTGTGGAGGGTGGCAGATTAGCCAGCTTGTTTGCGATGAGTTGCAATCTCTGGGTTTTAATTACACTCACCCATTCGACTCTCGGTTTGAAGGGCACCATTATTTCGTCCTTGTTCACCGGGTTTAGACCGTCCACCGAAGCATCGAGCCAGCCACTGGTTTCCATTATACTGCGCATGTTCTTTGCCTCCGCGATCATCTTTAACGTCTTAGGCCCACGCTGGTCGTCGTCGTCATTATCAACCAGGTCGTCATCATCGGACCCATAATCGAAATCGTTAAGGTCGTCGGCAAATTTGTCCTTGTAAGGTAAGAATCCAGGAGGGAACATATTTTGGCCAGATTTCTTAGCCTCGGCTAATTTTTTTTTCATCATAGCAAAGTGATCGTCTCGGGCATCGTTACACTCGTAACGTACGTCAAAATTCCTGATCAGTTCTGACTGGCGCTCTGTGAACACATGCTCATTGAACGCCTGTTCCCAGGTAGCATCGGTGTCCTTCAGCTCAGCTGGAGTTCTCCACGGCTTGAATAAAGTAAGCATTGTCATGCAATAAGCCGCTCGATCGCCTCTGTCTGAACGAGGAATAGCACCACCAATGAAGTTAGGTATTATGGAAGTCAACCGCTCAAAATCGCACGTCACTGAATGAGATGGGAACAACGGGTGACCAGGTGTGAAAGCCTGTACCAGAGGGCGCTTCTGCTTGTTTATCTTGGCTTGCTTGTCCAAGATCACGTCGTCCTCATCGTCTGTTTCCCAATCAGACACCTCATCAACATCGTCGTCACTATCTTCCAGATTATCCGGCCCTTCACTGTACTCCAGGCGTTCATCCTCAACCTTGTCCTCGAATATGTCATCGTCAGGGTACAGGTTATCACCGTCGTCCTCTTTTAGTCTCTCCAATGCTGCTCGCCGATAATCTGCTTGCATGAAGCGTGCTGATCTGAGTTCATCTTCAAAGTCCGCTCTTTCCTTAGGAGATCTTTTTTTCTTTTCATAGCACTGAATCCACTCGAACAGGTTTACTCCGCCGTACACCAAGGGGCGGTACCGATAATCATCCACGCCTGAAGTAGGCACGAATTTCCCGTCTAGTTTACCGATGGGAATGCGTTCTTCTTCATCCTTGTCCATGTCCTCATCATTGTCAACAGGAAGGTCTGCGACCCAAAACGCCCTTATGAATTGGACATACGGTCGCCAAGCAAAAGGAACATAATTGTGGCTGGTGTAGTGATCCGGGTTACCCAACAAGTATAAGGACGCCATCGGACTTCCGATTTCCATCTTGGCGCTCATAGAATTTACCATTTTTCGCATCATATGCCGAGCAGTGTCTTTATCCTTGTGAGTACCACCTATAAGCTCAGAATCCTTCTCAAACACGTCATACACAGATGCAAACATTTGGTAGGATTTCAAACTCAATTTTGACACATAGTCTGACACGTACGAAACTACTGCCTTGACAGATGTACCAGAAAGGAGGCTCGTTACGTCAGAGTTGCAGCGGTTCAAAAATGTGATTATAGGGTTCACTGTGTTCATCATGGGCTCCAGGTGTTTAACATCTACGTGACCGTCTTCAGATATAACCGATTCTTTGAACACGTCTCTCGGGAAACGAGCACGGCATACTCCAGTCTTCGTGAGGCATCCTTTTCGCTCGCGTTTAAATTTGAAATCCGGTTCTTTTCTCTTCGTATCAGGGTTTTTTCTCCATTTCGTCTTGGCTTCCTCTGCCCGGTGATGCTCAACAGATAAAAAGTGCGTGTGAACATTAGAGCGCACTAAGAGGTCGTCTACCTCAAGTTCAAAACCCTCCCACCAGTCTGCGTATCTTTTGCAGTTGGCACACAACTCAGTGCATTTCTTGGCGGCACATGGCTTCGGTGGAGCGCGCGGCAGTGTTTGAGTAGGAGGACGATACTCCGCTTCCCAATCTATTTCATCATCGCTGTCCGCGTCCGGGGCGAGCGGTTCAACCTTTCTCTTTTCAATAACGGCATCCCTGGACCCATTGAAGTATTCTGCCCTATGCGAGGACTCCAAGTATCTAATCAATTTGGCTCGGAAACGTGAATCGTCGGCCATTATGCGGTCCCGTATCTCTTGGGGTGATAGAGCGCTGTGTATCCATATGAGACCATGCGCATGCAAAGTAAGTCTCCCTTGTTGCTCCACCGTAGCGTAATAAGCTTTCAGATGCCCAAGCAGGCCCCTGTCCTGGCTGTCCCACCCCAATATATCTGTGAAAAATGCCTCAACCATATAGTGGAAAAACCGAGCGGCGGAAACTGGATTGGTCGACATGAGCTTGTTTCTCTCTTTGGAAGTCTTAACCTCCGGTCTGTACACGGTGTCAGTTTGAGCGTAATACAAAGCTAACGGGTGATGTAGATCGGACCAGGACAAAGTTATAAACCAGGTAGGCGCGTTGAAGAAGGCCACCGTTGACCATATTTCATTCCTCATGTATTTCTTTTGTGTCACTGACCCCTTCACTCGGCCCGCTACACCGTCAAGATCTTTGATAAGGTCGAAACATATTTGTTCCGCAGGGTTGGACGGTTTGACATGATCTCCCGCCGCCAGTCTATCTGCTATGTCGCCTGCCACCTTGGGATCCACGGCGGATAACCTACGGGATATCGCGTTGAATTTGGAACGTTTTGCCAACAGAATGCTGGCCGTGGATGCAGCCTTCAATTGCTCATGGTTGAACGCGATCATAGGGAAGTAAGTGTCTACTTGGAACCGTTTGTCGTGGTACAACAGAAGATTCCTTTTTCTAGTTGCGTCTGCTTGCTTATTGGAATGACTGGCGTGACCTATCCCTCCTTTACCGTACGGAAATAGCCAAGGAAACATACCTGGATAAGCTTGAACGTTGTCGTAAAGGCTCAGGGGTGCGTCACCCCTTCCTATCCCCAACATTTTACCTTTGTGAGTCAAATGCTGCAGGGCCACCGACTTTATCGTCCGCATTGTAGCGGTTGCATATTCTGTGCCGGTCAGTCCATGAACCGCAAAGCTGCATTTGCCGGTCTTCGTGCCGTACTCTTGTACGGTGTCGTGCACCGCGGTAGTGCCTGCCGCGACTCCATCTGCAGAGTCATGTTTCGTGCGCCTGAAATCAACCACCACCGGTATATCCCGTTCCGCATAGGATGCAAGATTTTCGCGCGAAATCTCCAAGTCCCTATAATCTTCGTGATTCAGCTTCAACCATTCCAAAGCTTGCGTGACTTTCTTCCGCCTAACCAACATCGGAGTGCGATCAAAGTCTTCCTGAGTTGGCGCCGCTGAACCCGTGAACACAAAGGCCAGGATTTCATTCATCTCCGATTTCGAGGGGGGCAATTTATTCATTATAGAAAGTACGGGCTGAGAAAACATTATGGCGTTGGCGCTCATTCTCACCCTACCGGAATTAACTCTGACAACACACCGATTATGGCGAACCTTGGCAATCATAATTCCTTCAGCGTACGTCAAATCTCTTAGTTGGTCTGGGACTGTACCCAACCAATTATGCCGGGCGAGGGCAGCTTGTGGCAAAGCATCGCTGTTGAGGTATGTTTCACAGTCCACGCATATATGTTCACACCCCTCGGCCAAAATAGGACCTTTCAACGTTTCTATTGGATCGCTGGACTTGAACCGCTCTTTGCGCGTAACCCCAGGCTTAACCAGAAGGGCAAGACTACCCTTGTATTTGTCCAAGGGCGTCAGTTTCGTGAGCGGGGTGAGTAGGCCGCACACGGCGCATCCAGCTTCTCTGAACACCTTAGGGCTGACCGTCCTGCAATGCGCGCTTATAATTCGATGAGCCGTTTTCACGCTGAGAGGATTTGGGGGGAACGAAATGCCTTTCAACGCGCCTTTTTTGCGGTTCCTGATAGTTTTCAGCTTGTAAACTGCCCTTTTCCGCATTAAAGCGTCATATACCGACCGCGCTGGGGTCGGTGGCGGTTTTTTCGCCTTTATAAATCGGCCATTTGTGGCCAACGGTTTCGCATCCGGGTCTGTCCAACCCGTACTGTCTGCACTAACGTTACATAGCACAGACACAACATCTCTACAAGCAGAACAGTCATGGTCTTTAAATTTTGCTTTACAAGCCGCAACGCTCAACCTGGTGGGAACCCACACATCGTGAAGCTTAGACATTGCCAGAACGTCCGCTCTTGTAAGTAAGTCTAGAATATCAGAGATTGGCATGCTAACTGCGAGACAATTCTTGTGGCGACGTAGAACATCCTTAACCTCACTTTTCTTACATTGATATTCATATGCAAATTCCATGTGAGCCCACGCTTCTATTTCGTTATCGTCGTGTATATATGGTGACAACAGTCGACCGTTTATAGTTTGTCTCGCACCTCCGCCCGACTTGAATGACTCCAAACCGCGAGCATCTTGCCCGGGAAGGCAACATGCATCGCGTAGGGCACAAAGTGGGCGAACAAGGGGAGACATGCGTTGGGCGGTAGCAGAGCGTCTTCGCGCGAGGGTACACATTGGTCGCATTACCCCCACGCACACTCTACATATACCACAACAGATTACATAGGCAATAATGCCCAGACACAACGACCCGCAAGCCGTGTATCCACATAAATGCCCACAAGGGGCGGTCACAAAAGACCAGTGCAAGACGCAAGCGTCTGCGGTTTTGCCTACAAAGTTGTGATTGATCCACAAGAATTAAAGGCGGGAGCTTACAGTCACACAGATACAGACAATAGTAGAGATAGGTGCAAATCGTGCGGTGACCTCCGAGAAGCGAGGTGCAAAATGCGTCAAGGAGATGGCGTATGTCGTTCCAGAGCAAATTTTCGCGGAACATGTTCATGTACACCAGAGAAGTGGAACAAGAATCCAGCGATACGTCCAGGCAAGTCAGCGAGTATACAAGTAGAAAGACCAGTGCAGCGAGCAGCCAGAGGATGCAGAGCGAGAGCATGATGGAGGAGCGGAGAGAGGGAGATAGCGATCAAGGCTTACACAATCACCATCATCCACCATCGCGACGAACAGATGTTGCAAACTACCCCTTTCGTCGAGCAAGATAGATGTAGCACCGCGTCAACTCGCAGAAAGTGAAGTACGGCCGTGTATTTGGACAAGACATCTTAAGATTGAACGAGAAGACAGAACAAGCCAAATAAATTCTAGTTTCTGGCGTTGCGCCACCCCACAAAATGAAATAAAAAACCCCTTCCACCCATACGCCAATGCACGGATGGAAGAATCGATTTGGTTGACCTTGTAAATCGACAAACCAGCAGGTGGGTATGCACACGTCAAGAGAATACGGGTCGGGTGTGATCGGCTCGCCACGGGCGAAGATACGATCTGATGCGCAATGCCGCCGGCACGTCCTGATGTCCACCGGGGGAGTCAGCGGTCGTGCAGCGTACTAGAATTGGAAAGGTCGGCCCCAAACTGTGTTCCGGCACGCGTTGTAAAGGCACGGGAAGATCGAGGAATAACGAGGAAAAAAAGATGCGTGTTATTGTATGTCATTCACGTGAACTGGAGGCGGTGCTACTCTCCTAGACGACTTCCACTCGTCCCTCCCCTCACTATGGACGATACGTCTCATCGCGCGCGGCTGGCGGCCGCTCAAACTGTCTTCAGAGTCGAGCCGCATACTCCTCCCCCCTCGGAATCGTTCCGCACAGGCCTTACCGTTCCCGATACAGAACCCACCGAGGAAATACTCGACCAATTTTGGCGAAGAGTAGCGGAGCTCACCACCAGATATCACGACTCTCAGCGCAAGTGGATATGCGGAGACGAAATAAGAATGTGGAACTCGGAGAACCGAAAGGTAGGGATGGCACGAATTCCCGTACACACTTTGTATTGACGTCGACCACTAGGCCTGTGAAAACTGCGTCAGAAGCAAGAACAAGAAAACGTGCATTGTAGACGAAGACCAGCCCAGCTGCCGCACCTGCAGAGATTACAAGATAGGCTGCGACAGAAAGCCTCTGTTCGTATTTGAGATGACCAAGTCCAGTTTTTTCGCGTCGTACGAGCAGTTCTTGAAGATCTACCGAGCGAAGGAACCTGGGCGTCTTAGGCGTTACAAAAAGGCGCCTATGCGCCTTCCAGGACCATCCAGTTCAAACCCTGACCCGAGTATAAGTTGCGCTCGCGTCGAAGGTCATTCATTGCTCACCATAATAATTTAGCGGGTTCGTCTGTCTCCAAAGTCCAGGCAGTCGCTTGTCATCCAACCAAGCACCCGTTGGACGTATACGGTGCGGATTCAAGCATAATAACAGACAGACTTGATAACTTACATAACTTTCAGACGTGGAGCACGCAATCGACATATGCGACCAGCTGGAGCGTCTAAACAATCTTCTAGCAAATGAGATACGGCCTCTTATAGCTCGGATAACTCACTCGAACAGGTCTAGTTCTGCTGCAGTGCGAGATGCGCAGATTATGGCCAGAGCGAGATTGGTAGATTGTTTGAATCAAATCCGGGCCTTCGAGTGAATTATCGGACAACAAATTGCGGGGCATATGGGCATAGAAACATAGCATAGGTCATAATCTAATAAACAAGGGCATATGGCATAGGTTATTGGGCATGGATTGAATCAGAAACGCAGCGGGTCTAGGACGCAGAAGACGGAGACGGGGTCCCACAAACAATCGCCCAAAGTATGTTGAGGCCGACATGGGGGAGACGATCACTTCCACCGCTGATAGTGGCCATGTAAGAGGAGACGGTGTAGCCGACGATGGTGAAGGAGCCGGAGGGAATTTCGCCAGGAAACAAAGGAAGGACCTGGTCGAGACGCTCGAGATCGGCGTCAAAGTCGATGACGGTTTTGCGAGCGTCATAGACGGGAACTGCGATGCAAGTGAGTTTCAGCGGGCCAATGCAGACGCAAAGAATAACGAACCAGGGTCGTTGTAAGCCAGCAACGTTTTGACAGGGGCGGAACCGCGAGAGGCATTGGAAGACGATTTGGTGGGGGTTTTCTTTGTAGGGGAACGAGAGCTGAACATTGAAGAAGGTACGCCGCGAGTGTTGCGATCCGGCGTTGCTAACAAGTGGGTGTTAGCGCTGCACCTGCGATTGAACATAAGAGCTTACCGTCCTGCGCGTTACGAGGGTCTGGGCTAATCATGGTCTGGAAAGAGACAGCTTTGTCAACGATTTGTCCATACATGACGTGCTCATGGAAAACCAGACAAAGAATCGCCTCCCAACGCTCCCAGTCCTGGTCATGAAAGACAGCGTTGAACCATTTGCGCATGCGCTCAGATCTGGCGCCGACACGTTTGGGAGCTACCAGGTAGGATTCCATACAACAAACAGCCGAGACACAGATGGCGATGCGGTCGCCGACGTACAGGCGATGAGTGGTGGTACTGCCAGCCGAAACTTTCGATCCAAGGTCCAGCGGGTTAACCCTGGACGGGTTGATGAAATTGGGTTCAGCACGCTCAAACAAGATGGCGTTCATCGAGTTCCTTGGCCCAAAGAATGAGCGGACTCAATAAGCAGCGAGAGAGAGGAAGGAAACGTACGGGGCGAGCATGCGCGGGTTCTGGTTGTACCAGGAACTGAACTGGACTCGGCCGCCCGTGGTGTAGTCGATGTCCTCCACAGAGTTTCGATTCTTGTCGTAGGCGGCGACTATGCGACGACCTCCCCTAATAAACGGTTAGAATTGAATGAGGTGACGATGGAAGTAACGCACGGTAGTGGAGGCAAGCCAACGTAATGCTCGCGCAAAGATAGATCTTGCAGATTCAAATCGTACACTCCGCAAGGAGCTTTGGGATTGCTGCGAACACATTAGCACAACGCAGTCCAAACAAAATATAGACGCACAAGTAAGCCTTGTACAACTCCAGATCTTCGAGAAACACCGTATCGACGTCCTCTTCAGGAGTAACTTCACGAGACGGAGACGCTTTGACATCAGAAGGCTTCTCCCCATTAGCGACCCTCTTGAACTGGGCCATAGTGAGGGGAGGTGACCCAGCTTTGGTACCGCCGCCCGCGGATATCACGGGAGGCTCCGCCTTGACGAGGTAGGAGGAAACATCGCTGGACCGAAGGACGTCTTCCCGCTTGACACGCTTGGATGTAGACGCACGGCTATGAAGGATGCAATTGAGAACCTCAGGCCATATAGAGGAGGATCGAAGAAATAAATTCACCTGGGTTTAACAGAAGCCACTTTGCCAGCGTCTGTGTCGCTCTCTGCCGTCGCAGCCTGTTTACGCTTGACAGTGGAAGACGCTCTGCAACAAAGTGTATTCAGAACAACCGTGTTGACAGAATGTAGAAAATATACAAAACCTTCTTGGGGGCGACTCGTATCGAGCCTTCCCTTTAGCCTTCGCGGATCTTTCAAGCGGTGAATGGAACGAAAAAGGACAGTGAGAAAAACTCACTTGGAAGGCGAAGACGGGCGGGACGAAGTTCCAACTTCACCAGCGAACGGCGGGTCCCAATCGGGAGACAAGTCCCGAAGCTTCTTGGGTGGTGTCGAGACGGGTGACTCCAAGCGCCTGACAACTAATTGAGAACAAAGCTAAGATATTAGAACATCGCACATACTTGATCGAAAGATCGATGGCTTCCTTCAACGCGATAGCGTCGTGGTCAATACGCGCCTTCTTCTTCGGAGCAGGATCTGCGGCGCGACCAGCCATATAAGAATCCATCCAGGAGGAAAGCGCGCTAGGGAAGGACAGATTGTCAGCGGAAATATCACCCAAACACGAGAACTTACTTCGCCATGGCGGGATCCATATCTTCGGGGAGTCTGCGAGAAGGTGGTGAGTTCGAATAAATAGCTGACCGCGAACATGAACTAACTGGAAAGGCAACTTGGATTTAGTAGCTTCAGGGCGATTGACGGCGCCCGTCGCGGAGGAAGTATGAGCTTCAGTCTCACGATCGGAATCCTCTTCACGAGCACCGACGTCATTGACCGGCGCGACCTTAATGCCAAGTTTCGATGCGGCGCTGATAAGCTATGTGAGCAATGGTGCACGTCCAGACTAGATACAGACAAACCTTCTAGTCAAAAGCGAAGGAGGAAGAGCGCTGTAATCGTTAGAACGAACAATAAAGATTAAACAGCAACGTACCTATGTTTGACACCAGTTGGTTTCTTGAACATGCTATCGTCCACGTCCATGGCAGTGAGGTCCCTGTAGGACGCAGCATCAAAATAAAGCGTGTTAGTAGTCACAGAAAACACGTACTCGTCAGAAGAAGCCAACTCGATTACATCTTTCTCAGGCACTGGCTTCGTTTCCGCCTTCTGAGCACGCTTGGGAGTCGGCGTCGCCTTCGTTTTGACCGTAGGGGGAGGCCTTAAATCAGGGTAAGCAATCGAACAGGACTCGGTGGAAACAGATACTAACGACGACTCATCCTTGACAACCTTGGAAGTCCTGCCTCTGGGCTTCGAAGGCGATGGAGGCGGGGTGCTACAAGGGATTCGGCACATGTAGAACGGTCAATCGATCGGGGGACGTACATCTCAGGCGAACTTGATCGGGTCTCCACACGGGCAACTCTGCCTCGACCAGACTTGGACTGGGACGCTGGAGGCGGCGTGCTATGAGAGAGCCGTGTGAGCATAGAAATTAGGGAAACTCATTCGACAACGCACATGGAAGCCGACTTTGGAGCGGACACCTCTTCGTAGATGTCCCTAGATTAACAAGTCAGCAAACGAATGAACTCGAGTAAATCCAAACCCGGACCCATCGTTGATGAAATCACTTTCATACCTGCGAAAATATGTTTAAAGGAGGGCACAAATATTGCGACTAGAGAATACACACCCATAATCCGGCATGGTGTCAAAATCATCGTCTTCTTCTTCTTGATTGTTGTTCAAAGGGGAGCCACCTTCAGAGGGACGGTCGACGAAAACCCCGTCGTCCCTACGCGAAGTTACAAACTCAGAAATAAAAAAATATGAAGGACAGACTCACGACTCTTCGGCTTCATCGTTGATGAATTGTGAACTCGTCACTTTCTTTTTGGGTGATTTGAGGATAGGTTTGGGCCTGACAAGAGTAAGGACGAGAAGTAAGATACAGTGAAAGGGAGCTTACTTTGGCCGCGGCTTGGCGGGGGATCTGTACGCAAAAGGGATAAGGTTAAAGGCCACAGGAGTTCGCACTGAAGAACAGAACTCACTTCGCCACCTTAGGCATTATCGACGGGAGGTGGAATTGAGACGCAGAGGAAGGTTGGAAATTGGAGAAGGGGGGCGGGGGGAAATTGATTGTTGGTTAACAATCGGACTGGGCGGAGGCGATATTTAAGGTGAAGGGATATCCTAAATGGGAGTAATGACGAAAGCTATACGAGGAAGGCCCTGGTTCAAAGCGGTTGTCAGCAAAACCAGTCACACGATAATCGCCATACCCGAAGAAGCCGATCCACGTTGGAAAATTTCCGACTTAGTGGCCACATCACAGCTCTTCATGTCCACAGAATGATGAGGAAGCAACGGTTCCCATCAGCACAGGTCGCATACTGCGGGCAGATCCCGTATTAGTAGCGAATTAGGAAGGAGAACAAACCGACGGTTCTATCCCGGAAAGTAACCTGTGGACTCATTTGTTCAGTTTCCCCCCTCCAAACCAGAGCATACCGCTATACGATGGATGAACCTTCCGTTCAGCATGACTCAGTATATCAATGAAACAACGTTCAGATCGCAGATCAGGCACTCGACCATGTACCGCATTTGGGGCGGCATCATCAATGAGGCGAGGCGGAAAAATCGGGTCCTGTATAAGGAGGGGATCAGGTGGTGCGCAACCAAATCTGATGGACACACGACTGAGCACCTGAACAAAACGGCGGGTAGCCAAGATCTGGCCACAAGATCTGGCTGCAGAGATCTAAGAACAAATATGTACATCTGCGAGCGGTGAGGGAACACAAACTCACGTTAAATACTGGCGCTATTGAATTTAACCAAGTTCATCGCCAAAGCAATTGCCTCTTGCATCTCCACCGATTATCATGGACGCGTTCTACGACAGCGAAGCAGCAGGCTAGCATTTTTATTTTCCACGAAACAAAAACGATTCTCACTCACTGTTTTCGTACAGCTGCTGCCTTGGAAAACTTCGCGACGGCCAGGAGGGAAGCGCTGACGAACAGAAACGACGCCCGAATAATCCACTTAGCGGAGGTCGATGTAAGTGCACCTATTTGCCCACAGAAGCAAAAGCCCATTAACGCACAGGAAAATCGGGTCGCAATCTCGGACGCTCACCAAGGCAGACAAAGCTGGCGTATTTGCGCCAGAGAGTCCGATGATGAAGTCAAGGACGAGGTAGTCTTCCGGCTGCAAGGCGTTCTCAAGAAGAACAATTTAGTGCCCAAGAACTTAGCCAGGCGAGTCGCACACATTGGATTCCGAAGCGACCTCATAAATTACCAGTTGCCCCCGGGCGAAGGCCCAGTTCTTGTCCCAGCATGCAGAGGTGTGCGGACTGGGGACGAACACGTTCCAAGAGTCGTTGGTGAAGATCGGAACCATTCACGATCTATTTGCGCAGCAACTGGCGGGAGTCGAGATCACGCCCATGGGTGAAGCTGCTGGCGTAGCAGGAGATGTAGTCTCTGCAAGCAACCGTATATTTACGCTGAAAGCCGACGTTCCCACCGAGCAGGACAACGACTTCCAGCGAGGCGTCGATCCAATTAGGCTCTTGACCAAGATGAAGACGGGCGAACTCATACACGCGCCTGACAACATCGTGACGTACTTCAAGCGTTCCAAGACCGAGGAGAACGAGTGAGCTGAATCTGTTCTTTCAAGCATAGAGCACACCTCATTCCGTCATTTTACAGTGCGTACAAGTACGACGAGTTCATCCCGGGCGGATTCAAGGTCGGCGATCTCGTGGAGATGCAAGTCTGTTTCGTGGCCATGGCTTCTGCACGCAACACGGTCAAGGTTACGACGCGCCTGCAAGCATTGACCCTTCTCGATGATCAGTTTTCGAAGGCAAGCACCATTAGCAGTACATGCGCTCACCTGGGGTTAACACAGCCTTATTTTGCAATAGGCAGCTACCGCGGCGAGAAAGCAAGCGGCCTCTGTGAGGCCTCCGTCCACTGCGATTCGTCGTAAGGTCGGCTACTTCAGAGAGGACGACGACGACGAGAGACGCGTGAAGAAGAGCAGGAGCGCTACGCCGGGTGGAGAGACCAACGATTGAATTGGCTAGCAGTCCAAGTAGAGTCCAAGTAGAGTCCAAGATTGTCACGTAGTGCAAACGCAAATACACGAAATAGCGCGTAAAAGAGAATCAGTCGAGCAGAAGAGCAGCTTCAGGGCGGACGTCGCCTCGAGGGATCCGGAAAAGAGTAGCCGAATGATCCATTGATTAATCATCAAAATGATCGGGTGAGCTATCCGGTCATCCGGTGGATAATAATCCTGAACGTCTTCTTCTTTCTACGCTAACAATTACATCGTCTGCTATGCGAAGTATCCACTCGTGATGCACCATCAACTAGCTACAATTTACGACCACTGTCAATGATTATTTGAACGAAGTGCAAACGGTGCGCGCACCAGTTGTTAAAGCTTCGAACGCAGCTTAGGGAGCCGCTTCAAGTTGGTGGTGGGCTGACGGATAGAGACGTAGTCGGTTACATATGATAGAACGATGTTGCGGTCGATCTGAACAGTGACCCAGCCTGGAAGAAAATGCATACAGTCAGGGAACGTTACAGACAAGGAATAAGTTCGACACTGACTATTGGAAGAGTCGGTGTGACTCAAAGGCTGGGAGTACCGACCCCTGGGGAAGCGAGCTTTGCAGAGAGTGTTGGAATGAGGAGAACGTTGCATGATAAGGAGGTGAAGTGCTTGAGGACCGATCACAAACACCACATTTATATAGGTCGGACCACGATCATCGTTAATACAGATACAAACAACGCACGGAGGACCCTTCCACAGCGAACGCATCTAATAGATCCGGATCGAATTGTAGTGCTGCGATCGGAGCAAAAGATGAATAGATTGGCACTATGCGTCGTCGCCGGGTACAGGATGTTCGGTAACTAGAATATCTACGTATGTAGCCGTGATCTCAAAGAGACTAAGCTGGTATTGAGATACAGGATCGTAATGGTGGTGATAGTCAACACGATGCAGCCTACGAGTAGAGTCCTTGGCCCGTAGGGCAAGGAATTTGTTGAGCGATGTTATCTGCATGGAGCCAACAGACAACCAGCGCAATTCCGGACAGGACACGGACGACGTTCGCGTAAGCTCGCGGACATAACAGTCGGCGCTGCTGCCCAGATCCAAATGGAAAACGTTGCGAAGCCGACGGATGAGGAGGGGGATGTGAGAGACGTTGTACGGGTACCCGCCATCGACAGTCAGGCGATGGAGCTGGGGAAAAAAATTCCAGGAAGAAGCGGAGGCCCAAGCGACGTGGTCAAAGTTACGAGCGGTGACCTCGCGGAGCTCTGGAAAGGTACCAGCCGCAAGAAGCCGGATGAAACGCACGGTGTCCTCAGAATAGACGACAGTGAGCGTGGCGAGAGCGGGCATAACGAACGGCGGCACCTCCACCGAATTATCGCCGACGAGACCCCCTCCACCGAGCACGAGATCGTGAAGCTGCGTGCTCCTTGTAAGCGTGGAGATGAAAGTCGGGATGCTCGGCCACGCGAGAGCAGGAATATCCTGCACGTCCAACGTCTCCAGACCGCCAAAATAATCGGACGTGCCCCAAGGTAGGGTGGCGGACAAAAGGCTCAGCGAAACAAGCTGGGGCACATCTCGATTGAAAAGGCCGGGCGGTATGATCAAGAGTCCGCCGCAACTGCGACGATTGAAGCCGAGGGAAGGGCAGGCGAAGAAAAGGGAGTGGAGCATCGGCGCGGAAGTGGTTGATAAGACGTGCAGAATTTCCATGAGAAAGACGTCCTTCGAGGCCCAAATGTGGGCGTTAACCCAGAGATGAACAGAGGGCAGCGCCTCGACTAGGCAAGCTCGCGCAATAGCGGCAACTTCGTCAAGGGAAGGCGGACGTGAGGAGAGGGACGCAGCGGACGGGGTATGGGAAGGGGATGGTGTGTCAGGGGAGGGCGAGAAGGACGTGGAGCGGGCGTCGGACGAGTCCAGCGAAGGAGAAGAGCACGAGGACCGAGCGTCGGATGAGCTGGACCCGTCACTGGCAGCTTCTGATTCGCCTTCAGAACCTGGCTCTGAAGACTCGGGATCGGAGAGAGGCTCCAAAAAGAGCGAGACCACGATGGAGAGTTTGTCGACATGAGATACATGGCGGGCGACAAACTCGGGAGATGTGGTACAGTCGATATGGAGGTGGCGCCAAAAGCGAGCGTTGGAGTTGATTATAGCCCTGAACCGGCCGTCAACGCTGGCGATGGTGTCTCGGACATCAGTCATGAGGTAGAACTGGTGGCCAGTGACAAACACTCCTTCAACAGCGGCATAAATGGCAGTGTCGAATATCTCGATGAGGACTTCGGGAGGCAACCAGGAAATGGGAGGGCCAGGTCGAATCAAGCACATCTGAGAGAAAGGAAACAGTGAGTATGAAGACAACGCAATGGCAATGGAGAATACTGACGACAATGAACGAGAGGACAATGTGAACGTACGCGGCGAGCAAAGCGAAAATAAACCAAAGGCAGGGTAGAACGAGGGGAGGAGGGGAATTCCAGGAGGCTGGATTCGATCTGATACACTTGAAGAAGCGCACAATGAGATTCTTTGCGAAAATGATATTCGTTCATACAGACATTAGTGCAATCAGACAAAGCGGGAGGACGGGGCACGGAGCTCCGCAACGAAAAAGATGGAGCTACCGCAACCATATGGTCGAGCACCACAACAGCATACCAAAACCAGGAAACGACGATCCCAACCACATTGAACCAGAACTCAGCTTCCGTCCGAAACCGGTATCGGTCGCACATCAAATACATCAGATGAATGGAGGCGAGACACAAATCCCCAAACGCACAAATGGGAATCCACCTGACACACACAGCCCGCTCCGTCGCCTTGCCTCCACACGGTGGATAGTCATCAGAAGCAGATTTGGACCCGGGCCTGGCGCACGATCGTTTGCGACATTTTACTTTCAGGGACCGGATAAACGGAAACATCAGAAACCCCGCATTCGGAGCGAAGGTGGAGCCAACAAGACAATTGGGTGTTTTAGGAGCGGAGGCGGACGGAGAGAACAAGAGAACAAGTTTGCAGATGGACGCCAGAAGCAAGGAGGGAAACGTAAAGATCAATAATAACAACAAACAGCCCATCTGGGACCTAGACCGTCTCTGCAAAGTCGATTAAAAAAAAAAAAAATGTTGAACGTTCAAAGAAACAACACAGGGGGGATAAATAAAAGAGCATTATCAACTATTGAAGCTCGACTACTACTAATTCAACACCCATCTGACTAAACCAGTCAACGACCTCCGAAACTGCACCACCAGCGGGCTCGCTCGCACACACATACTCCAGCATGGGGTACCCTCTAGCGATCCTTAGCTGTAACATGGAGCGCAACTCCGTGAGCGGTATTTGATGCACCAACAGCTGCTTGAGATTGGGACAAGCGTTCCAGTTGACGCCAGGTTCAGATGGAGGTAGGCCGCATGCGGCGGCGAAGGCACTATAAAATAAGCTAGTCGTCATGCGTAAGTCCAACCGAGTGGCGCGATGCATAAGAGAGTAGATAGAATAAGCCTCCATGGCAGAGGGGCACGATCCGATAAGGACGAGCTCGTCAATGTTAGACAAGAGGGCGGCACAGGCGCACAGGCACTGGATGTCGGCTGTGGCAGTGACGCTAATCCGAAGAGTGCGAAGCGCAGGGGCATTGAGCCGGGTGACAAGCTGCGCCATGCTGTCCATACCGCGGAAAGCAACGTCTAGAACCCGAAGCGCGGACAACGGCGGGGTACAAGTTAGGGTCCCCGGCTCATAATCGAGAAAAAGTCCATCGAGCAGGAGCGTGCTGAGCCTCAAAGAGGACGCTAGGACCGCAACCACCTCCGCCCAAGTGATTAGGAGCGCAGCGGGATGCACAAGTGTACAACTGGCCCGCTCTGAGGTGGTGTAGGTGACGGTGGGATTGTGAATTGGACCGACGGTCCAGGCCAAGGATTCGAAGGGGCGGAAGGGAGAGCCGAGGGGGGGAAGTTCGCGAAAGTGAAAATCATGCAAAGCGTGTGGGCGCATATACGAATAATTATGGAGGCCGAATTTGACGACCATAGACTGGAGAATGACGGCGTGACTGCCATCGAGGAAGAGGAGGGTCTCGGTGAGCAGTTCGGGGGAATCGGTGGTGATCGTGAGGGAGACGCAGCGGTCGATCTGTGACGCGAGAATGGCCGCAGCGTCTTGGACCCAAAATTCTAGATCTTCATTGGAGGATGACCGAGAGCTCGCACGAGTGGCGGAAAAAGAAATGGTCAGCGGGATAAGAGGCTTGGAGTCGGAGCTCAACTCAAGCCACTGATGCACGAGCGAAAGGCGGGGACGGGGGGAGATGAGGAGTTTGGACCAAAAGGCGGGTGTACGGCGGACGCGGTAACGGATCCAGTGCGACGAACGCAGTAGAAGTCCGCGGATGTGGATGAAAAGCTTGAAGGGCAAGGATTCGTCCGCCGCGAACGCTTGCAGCACCAAATCCATAACATCCTCTACGAGATACGGAAGGTCCGGATTGAAAGGAGCCTAAACTGGCGTTCAGCAGTCTGAAATTATGGCGCATGCGAAATACTACAGCTCACGTTATACTTGGGCGCTTTTTTATCGGAGGGGTCCAACAGCGACAACAGCTCCCCTTCCTCATTACACATTGCTGAATGATTTCAACTCAGTAAAATGTTAGATTGGAGTTGGAATGAACGCACCAGGAGGTGACCCTTCAACAAGCGCGGCCATGGACACAATAGAACACACTGGGCGGACGGGGAGATTGTCGAAAGAAGGAGAAGCAGGCAAAAGGTCAGGCGATGGGCAATTCGCGGTCGAGTCACTAATATGACGCCGAAGGTCGAGTCCAATGAACGTCCGACTCGGACAAAGGACCGAATCACGAGCGGGAGCGATCAGCACCACAAGATCGCAGGAAAGCAACTTGTCAATGCTGCAGTGCGCTGCGAACAATCAGAACATCAAAAAGGTTCACGCTTCCTAACCAGAAACAACGGCAAGCCGATTGGGCAGTGGTGGAAAAAAACGAGGCACGGATCCAGCCCGATCGTCGGGCTCATTCCGCACAACAGACCCTCGAAAATTCATCCCCGAAAAGAAACGAATCTGGGGTCGAGATCGGCTCCTATTGAACATCCAGTGAATGAGCACAACGATCAAGATCTCAAAATCAGAAAGATACGCACAGGCACGCAGAAAAACGACGAACAGAAGAAGATCGGACGGGGGACTTAAGGACACAAAAAATTAATCATAAATAATATTTTTTTGGGCAAACAGAAGACAAGAATTTTGAGAGGACGCGAACTAGGCAGAAGAGACTGTATCGCAAAGGTGACAGTGAGCAGTGGGGCCACAAATGAGGCCATAAGTCGTACCAGAAGGAGAGTACATATTGGTGAACGCAAAGTCAGGAATGACAGACCTCAACCAAACGATAGAGTTCCAGACAAGACCGTGGTCAAGAGGCCGTTCGACGCGCAGCCGCTGCACGCCCAATCTACCCACCTCCGGGAACACCGTCTCTCCAACCATGTTAACAAGCTGGACAACGAGAGGAAGATCAACGGCGGGAAGGTGGAGAGTGCGAAGACCTTCCAAATAATTCGACTTGTTGAAACGCGCACGGGTGCGCGCCCAGATAAGGTAGGTCTCGAAAACAACGGCGTCCGAATGAGCTATGTCGAGGAATTCGATGCGCCGCAACTCAGCGAACAAGTGCTGAAGGGAAACTCGATCGCCGATGGGTCCATGGACGCGAAAATGAGTGAGGCGGTTAAGAAGGATGGGGAAAGCGAATAGATAGTCGACGCATTCTCTAACATCCCGGACGGTCATGTCGCGGAGGCTAGGAACTTCGAGAGCATCGAGAAGGGTGCGAACAATGGGTCCGCTGTCGAAATCGATGTCGAATGTTTGCAGGGAGGACGAAGAAAGGATAAACCCTTCCGGGAAATCGAATGGAATAAGAAGACCCAGACGAAGAGTGCGCAATCGGGTGGCGAGCGTAAACAGGCGGGGAAGGATGTCGACAGGGAGAGTAATGGGGCAGTGCGAATAGGACAGCTCAACGACCTCCAGGCCTTCGAAGAGCATGTCGCTGGCCCACACGAACGGCACGCAGAAAAGGACCAGCCTAGCCATGGAAGGCAAAACAGACCTGAACCACGGAGTAGAGTCGAAGGGCAAAAGCCTGACGGACGGTTTAACGTCCAGAGAGTGGCCAGGAAGGTAGGTGTAGGAGACGTCGAAAACAACGAGGGAATAAGCGCGCAGGTCGGCGCAATGACCACGAATGCGGGTGAACACCAAAGGGCTCTCCGTGTCTAGCTTGAACGAACGCCAGTGGGACGAGAGCGGGGTCAAATGACGCAGCCTGTCGTCCACCCAACCATGAACGTCCGTCTCCGTGGCCAGGCGACCGCCGAGACGGCGAAAATTGACAAGGGAGAACCACAAGTGGATATCACCATCCCCGATCTTGCTCAGGGCGAATTGCAGAGCGGAAACGGGCATGTCCTTGACGATCTTGATATTGGACCAGAAGACGGGAGCGTCGTACAAAGCGCCCTAAAAGTTCATCAGTCACAGAATCGAAATACAGGAAGAGTAAATCAAAAAACGAACCTTCCAGCCCTGAGCGACACAGGCGATGATGCCCTTTCGAACAGCCAACTCTCTCGGCCCGACCGAGGGATCGTGCACGAAGGCGGATACGATCAGCGTCCAGGTGTCAACGCAGAGAGGACCAAAAGAGGAGAGAGGGGTGCCTTCGTCCGAGACGTCCATAATGGCAGCCTGGAATTGGAAGGTAAAATATGGAGGGCGCGCAACAAAAACGGAACGCACCTTAGAGTCAATATCCATGACGAGCAACGGAATAAAAATGGAACGCCGTATAGAATGCAACGCTTTTGAACGTGTAAGCAAATGTAGCCGAACACGGTGGATCTATACCTTACATCGCAACATTTGAACATCTGCCATCTGATACGAGCGGCCTACGGAAACGCCGACGGCCAAAGCACCGATCCTGATTAAACCAGAAAAGGCAAGGAAGGAAGAGATGCGAACGCACATCCCACGCCGGGCAACGAGAAACCATGAAGCGTGTGATCAGCCAGAGGCGAAACCGTTGATAAGAACGCACATCGGTGTGGCCGGCCCAAATAATGTCTTCCAGATTCAAGTCGTTCCCCCGTCTCAGCAAAATGCTGGTGCTCCTCCGTGGACGTCCCGAAGTGGTTTCGAATCCAGAGTCGGGAACAGAGGTACGGAACGGTTCAGGATCGCACCCAAGAGCTGACTGACCAGATGCACAGAACAGTCCCGGCGACGCTGCAGCGTTACCGGTAAGTGCGTCTACAGAATGACAATAACGACCGACTAACCTAATTCTGAGGCCTTCACGTACACTCAAACAATCCTGTACATCACAACGGAGCGTCAGGCCAATGAAGCGTTGCGAGGCATAGTCAGCGGCAGGGTCGGATTCGACACTGAATATACCACCAGAAGGCCGACAGTCGAGGAGCAACACATCATAGACGCGTTTCCGGCAGGGGGCGCGCTGAAGAAACATGCGATACTGGGATGGCAGGTGGTAGAGATGAAGATGCGCTCACCATTCCGTGTAGCGTGGAACAACATAGGACTTCGCCTAGTGCAGATCGCCACCGACAAAGAGGCGTTCGTTCTGGACATGTGGAAGATCAGAGGTGAGTCGCTCACTCATTGCCGCTCGAACGGAGTCTCAGCAGGCTTTACAGCGTTTCCTTTTGAGCTGGAGCGCATTTTGAAGTCGCCCGACATCAAGAAGGTCGGCGTCGGTGCTGCGAGCGACATATTGGTGTTTTGGGACGACCTTCGGACCGAGATGAAGGCGATCGTGGACGCAGGTATGATGGCCAAGTTGTTGCTCGCGGAGCAGTATCCCAAACTCGGTTATGGTCCGTTATCGCTCAAAACTAGCGTGGCCGACGTCCTTCACATGAACGTGAAGAAGGAACAGACCGAGAGCAGCTGGAGGGCGGACGAATTGACGCCTGAGCAGAAGGAATGTAAGTGCAACTCACCAGAACCCTTCGCATCACGCGCTAACTGACTGACAGACGCCGCCATCGACGCAATCGCTTCGCTCGCGCTGTACGATACACTCGAGATCGAACTGGCTGTGAAGAGCACCGACCTGGCTATCGACATCCCTAGCGCCTGGTACACCTTCAATACGAAATGTGGCGAACCGATGCGCGTTAAGCCGGCGATGGACGGTACGGAGGTCCCGTGGAAGACGAGCGACTGCACCTGGTACGGTGGGGGCAGGTTTATCGGGTACCCGTAGACACAACGGCCGTGTATCTAAGCGCACAAAGATCTTGCGACGAATGTCTATATGAGCGAAGAACGAATGAATAGAACGCGAGTCAAAGGGGAGACGAAAGAGGGAGGAACCACGTGAGCGGAGTGACCGTGACATAACATCACGGTTTCAACACAGGTCGAGCTTCAGTAACATATATATAACAGTGGGCAGTATATAATGGCGAAGGAAAGAAACCAGTAAGTTAAGGAGCTCAACTCCACACAGTAGCGATAAACGCAGGTCGAGGAAAGTTCAGCAAAACATTAAACATTTTCGATAACAGCAAACCAATACACTTACCAGCAGTGAACCGCACAACCGAATACCCAACGATGTACGTACAATGGAACCAGGTTCAATGGAAGAATTGACTGGCGAACCAGGTTAAACATCGCACCAGAGAGTCATCTTATCCAAAAAAAAAAAAACAGAAAGAGAGAACAGGCGATCAAGAGCAGGCCAAAGGCAAAGGACAACTTGAAAATGTAAGTACCATAGAACGCCAAGAGGTACGATCAATCAGACACAAGTATTTGAACGACCCTCAGATGAGATGTCCAGGACAAGGGTAAAGCAAAAGGCGAACGCCTAGTAGAATGCCAAGGCGGCACCAAAGGCGGCAAAGCTACGGCAGGGCACGGCAATCTAAAGTAGTCAGCCATTTTGACTAAACGACCCCATTAAGGCCAGAACACCCACGATAATTTACTTAAACGGCAAAAGTTCCACCACGAATCAACTACGTCATGGCAAAAATCCATGCTCACTCTGGCGCTAAAATCGAGCATAAAACCGAGTTAAAAATAAATTTTTAAAACTCGGAATATAGCGCGCGTTCGGCAAACGCGTCTGATAGCGGAAAATTACTGATGGTGCGCGCAGCGCAACGACATCCAGACATGCACCCTGTTAGCTGACGAAGGTCGAGTGGAGGAGAGGATCTGGGCGTGTCAAGAGACGCGATGTAGTGCAAGGATGGTGCGTTACAATCGCAGTGAGCTCAAGGGCTATATTCCACGCCCCGAGCTCGCAGAAAGTCGCAAGATGCCCGCTACATTGATGCGCTCCGACACCGCCCAGTGCCCACTCACCCATCCATACACGACCCTCTGCACCAAGTCCCACCCGCCGCCAAATCCACCACGCCTGCCAGCACGGATCAAAAGTCAATTGGAGTGTTGCATACACCCTAAGCATAATTTGAAGAAATGACGAAGCGCAAAGATCGAGCAGCAGTTGGACGGTGGTGGTGGTAAGAAGAAAAAAATCCCTGTTTGGTTAGTAAAGTTACCACGCATCAACAAGCATTCGGATTGATCCGAGCTCCGAGGTGGGAAAAAAAAGGTTCAACTCGGCTCTTCAGTGACTTCACGAACGAGACACTTATTTGACCTTTGAAGCCGATGGTGACTGTAGCTTCTGAAGCGCCCAGTGAAATTCTCGAGAGGTTTTACGTCATGCACAGGCTGCATTCATACTTACCAATTGCCTTTCGAAATGCCGCGTCGTGCAAACGTTGGCGCATCTTACATAGGCTCGTGAAAGGTGCCAGTCGGAGCATCTTCATATTGGAGGCGAGTCTTGAAATACAGGTTTTTCTTCCCGCGTTGTATTTAGCCTCCTAGATGAGTTGGGCTGTCTGGAGGGCGATGCTCCCAGATACCCGTGCTTGGAAACACGCTATTATGATCGGCCTTGTATCCGTCGACACATCTCACCACGACACTGCATCTCCTTAAAAGCGGGTCAGCCCTACATACGCTCTCTTTCACCCATGTCTTCGAATAACTCCACCACCCGTGAGTACCGCCTAGCTAGTTGACTCTCCGTCCCTCACGGCATGTCTACCAACAGGCTCCCGTCCAGTCTCAATTACTCAGACCGATCCTCGGTGCGCGCCGAATAGCTACTCCGTCACCCTGCGCCCAGGCGAAGGCCTGGAGCGTCATCTGGAGCTGCTCAATGAATACGTCAAGAGTTGCCCCATCGAAACGCATGACAATGTGGGGTTCATGATTTGCTCGACGCAAGACCTCCAATTCGACGGGGCCGTGCCGGGTTACTCTGCCCTGCTTCCTCCCATTATCGTTAAATGGGTTCAGTCCCGACCAGAAGTCGATGCTATAGTGAGGAGCGTCGAGCTTCGCTTCTTCGACAGGGAGTCCCCTTCGTCCATGGCTGAATCCTGGGATATATTGTTGTCATGATTTTGTTTACTGAGCGAGAAAGGAGCGAGGTATCAGATTCAGTTCCAGGTGCGGGCGGCGATACATATCGGCATCGGGTTTCTCCAGATACAATGTCTATTTCATCCGCATAGAGTAGCTACTTCGGCCGGATATTCCAGGCCACAGTATAGCTCCCTCTTAAGCATTACCTTCCACTAACGTGAAAACCAACACTGCAGCAAAACCAACGTTTCAAGCCCAACACAAACACAAACAAAACAAAGCACGCACCTTGGAACGAATGCGCCTTGCACTCATATACACCCTGCCAGTCCTCCACCACCCGTTCCACACTCCTTACCTTCTCCCCCTCGAACCCATTCCGATCGCGCAAATCCTTGCTCCACACCTCGTGCACCTTCACCGTCGGCGCCACGCGCGCGGCGGGCCCGAACGCAATGGGCACGCTGAACGCGCGGGACTGGTGCCGGTTGACGAGGGCGAGCCGGATTTGGGTGCGGGAGGGGGAGAGGACGCCGGAGGCGTCGATCCACTTTGTGAGGCGCGCGGCGGGGGGCGTGTGTGCGGTGAGTTGGGCGATGAAGGCGGGGACGGTGGGTCCGGTGTAGGCGTCGTCGGCGTCGCCCGCGCTGACGTGGAGGTCTAAGGCGGTGCCCTGCATAAGGGTTGCGAAGAGCTGGAGGGGGTAGTACGTCGTCTGGGGAAAAATACGAGCTCAGCGCTAATAAGAGAGAACTAATAATAATGCATGCGTACCTGCTTGAAGAGCCCAGTCGGGGAAGTGATTATCTACAGGCACAGTATCAGCCGCCTGCAATTCTCGGTCTGAAGAAAAAACACACACCGGAGAGATGACGTTCACAGACTGCGCGATGCAGGCGATCTTGACAACGTCCGCCTTGCGCACGAATACATTTAACCAGGACGCGACGGCTTTGGCGGTGGTGAGGATTAAATTTGGACGGAGGAGCGAGAGGAACGCACCAAGGGCATCAGACAAGTCATAGTGCTCCTCTGCACCTTTCTCTCCCGGGGCTACATCTCATGTAAAAAGGGATAGTGATCTCAACTAAAGTGCAGCGTACCGCGAAGGGGATCCCTGCAAGCCTCGTAAGTGAGCGGCGTGCAAGGGGCCTGCAGATTTGAACATACCACACATTCCACTCATCGAAGCATCTACGCCGATCCCTCAGTTCGAAATGAAATTTCGTCAGAAAGAAAAAAAGGACGCACATGGTGATATCCTTCGTCAGATTTCCCTCGATCTTGGCAAGCTCGATGAGCGATTTTGTGATCTCGATGCCCTTTTCCGCCGCGGCGGCTATTTGAGCCTCAGTACGCAATGAGTGCAAAGAAATTGGAAGGACGTACGGCCCATAACGTTGACGTCGTGGTTGCCTTCGCTGACGGTGTAGACTGGCGATGTGGTTGAGCCCAGAATTATGAAGCTGAATAAATGTGCATACGGTGGATAGAATGGAAATCCACGACTGGCGCGAGCGTTTTGAGCGTGACACGGTCCCAGTCCGCGAATCCGGTTTCTAGAACGAGAGTCAGGATGAGTAGCCAGCCCCATTGACCGAGGGAAACGCACCTCCGCAAGAGATGAGTTTGATGGACGGGTCGAGCAGACGGAGAGCTTTAGCCCACTGATAAGCCTGCTTGCTATAGTCTTGGGCGTTCATCTGACCGACTAAGGCTTGCATAAATTTTGGCTATCGAGTGAGTGTTTGGCAGCATATACCTTGCCACGGTCCCCAGATTTCGTTCCCCAGCGCCCAGTATTTGACACCATACGGCTCTTCATGTCCATTCTTCCGGCGCATGTTGGCGTAATGCGTATTGGCAGAGCTGCGTGACTCATTCATTATTCACAAGATTTGTAGCCGGTACAGCTGGACGAACCTGTTGCAGTACTCCAGCCATGCCAACGCGTCTTCAAGCGTTCCGGTGCCCATGTTGAGGCAAATGAATGGTTCAGCCCCGAGCAGCCGGCACCAATCAACGAATTCATCTGCAGTGGAATAAACGAGAGGTATGCACGCGAACAACATCGAGCATACCAGTCCCAAACTGATTGCTCTCTTCGCTCAGCCACGCGAGCTCGGGCCTACGCGGACGAAGTTCCTTGGGACCTACCCCATCTGCAAGGCCCATGCTTCTCAGTATTCCGCTACAAACGCTGATGGGGAGTACGCCGACCTTGCCACCGATATGAGCTCACAAAGTTCCTGCGCCGAAATCAGTATAGCACTAACACCAGGGAGTACAGACAACCAACCCGCCAGGATATCTCACGATAGGGACATTGAGATCCTTCAACGCTTGGAGCACGTCCGTACGATATCCATTCGCATCGGCGAGCCCGTGCTCGTTCCCAGGATCGTATATCCCAGAGTAAATACAGCGTCCCATGTGCTCCGTGAAACCAGAGTAGATGCGCGGGTCAACAGGCGCGACATGGCGTGCGGGGTCGACGTGGATTGAGGGAGCCATGGTGGGTGTTTAGGTTCAGGACAGTGGTCGATATCTTGCAACGAGGCGCGGGAATGATTAGGACGCCCGGACCGAGGCGGTTCCCCGACCCGTCTCGACGTGTCTGCTGACTTTTGTGGTGATCTCGGGTATAGCGTCGGACCGTCGGTGGCAATAGCAAGGAAAGTTGTCAGGTAAGTTGAAGTTGAACGTCGAGAACCAGCGTTGAAGATTGTGAATAAAAATGTTCGAATCGATTGGGGCTGGAGAAAGTGTCAGGTCTTGACCAAGTATCCTAATCCAGTGTTCGCGAATTGAGCCATCGACCGTGCGATCTCAAAAACGTAGATAGTGGGTAGGTTTCCAGTTGAAATGTTGGAAACAGAATTGCTTGTGGTCAACTTGTGGTGGCAGGAAGCAAGAGCTGAGTGGCGATGCGCGACGCATCAGCAAACAATCAAGCCGCTTGATCCGCCACCTCTTGTTTCTCCCCGCCATCGTCTCAATCTTTCAGTTGCTGGCCTTCCATTTTTGTATTCTACTGGCATTTTTTGTCAATCCGGTATCCTGGGCTAGCTCCCCCCGGCCTCTTTCTGTTTCATCCGCTGCGTTTTTGTGCCAGGGACTTCCATGCCATGTCGTCGTTTGGTCGTTAGTCGTGCCAGACGTTCGCCACGCTTGCACCCCACTCACTGCCCGAAGCTTTTTTAGCTGCTGCTGGATTCCTTTACAGCTGTTTGCGAAACTAATGACACTATCCAAAAATAGAATAAGAAGACGACTTTTGATGCGCCGCTGATGCGCCGACTTTACAAGCTTATAGCGGACTCAATTCTTACTCGTTTGACCCAAATGTAGTCGCATTCGACGCGCGTTAAGACGCGCTTTCGATTCATATCATTTTCACCCTCTGCATTGGTGACTTTCTAGATCTGAAGAATGACCCGACCTTTGTCCCGCCGCCGAATGAAACAGAGTTTTCTTCGTCAAATGTTGGCCGATCTGGCTGACCCCGGATGATTCTGAAAGCTGGGATCGAGGCAATCATGCCTAGGTCACCAGAATGCATGGCACTGCCGATATCGGGTTTCACTGTTGAAATTGCTGTCCGGTAGTGATGGTTGATTATTGAGGGGTGAGTTGGTATAAAAACCAAATTGTTAGATACCCTATACCTGTGCCTCTGGTATTGCTACCAAAACGATCTTTGGAACCTCCAAATCTATCAAGAATTGAAGGAGTTTGAGTGACCACAAGGTGGTGCCGAAATGACCTAGGGTGAAAATAACATACTCCATTTCTGCAGAGTTACTCCCGAGGGAGGACACAGTTGGATAGCCCTTCTTTGTGCCTTTCTAACGCGCTAATGACCTTGTAAATCGGATGAAAACTGGCCGAGAAATGTGCTCGGCAATATGGTGTGTTCAAAATGGTCTTTCTCTTTCTTTTTTTACGTAGTGTCATTAGTTTCGCAAACAGCTGTAATCTCGATTATCTTTTGGGTCTTCAAAGTCCTTTCCCTCCTTTTTGACTTGACATCCAAGTATAATTTATTGCCTCGTCTCCCTCTTGGCTGCAGCGTCAACACCCTATCAGACCCACTGATTATCCAGAAACTGCTTGGACCACACTCAACTTGTGCACGTCGCTTGCCCCAGGTCGCTCTTAGACTCGAGGCAGTCGCTATTTGGGATGCCAGGGAATTGATGACAATCGATCAATGGCTGGCGCGAATAGCGACTGGAGCTTACTAACCGGTGACGAGTACGGTCGGGAGTTGCCGATGCACGTAGATTTGACTTAGTGAAATTTCGCTTCATCGAAAATTCAAAGTGTTTCGATTGAAAATCTGAAGAGACAGTTCTCTTCAGAATTGATTGTGGATTCTGCCTGTGTTGTTCCCATGAGCATTTCGCGGGCAATGGGTCCACTACACAGGAAAATAGGTCGAATTTTGGGCAACATGTGATAATGCCAGGGAGGTCATGCGGTGATCGCAATCAGCCAATGTGGCGGTGCCTGCAAAATCCTGCCACTAAATGTGAGCTAGAGCAGTACCATCCCATCGATGCAGCCCAGGGTCAGCGGGGTCGCCAATACGAGCAAATTATGAAGAGATCTGTCTCTTCAGAATTCTGATATGAGGGGTTTGAATTTCCGATGAAGCGAAATTTTTCTAAGTCAATTCTATCTACATCGGCAACTCCCGACCGTACTCGGTTAGTAAGCTCCAGCCGCTTCGCCATAGGCCTTGATCGACTGTCATCAAGTCTTTCGGCGACCGCGGTTGGTTCGAGCCTAGGTCGCTCTCGTTCGAATTTCTAATAACCGCGGAATGACCTCGGGAAAACTGCCCATCTGGATCACAGGATGCGTTCGCACGCCGCTAAGGACCGGGAGGGTACCAGGCTCAGTGCTAGCGCAGTGGCCTGTTGATGTCTTCTCAAAACAAGAGTTTGTATGCTATTGGTGGGTTTCCGCGACGCGTACGGGAGCCTCAAGAACCGTTCTGGCCTATTCGTGTACTTCGGCGCCCGCGAATCCGCTAATCGATTCCAGGCACGGAACTGGTAATTCATTTTTGTGATGGACACTGAGAAGGCTTAGCCTGTCCTGGTGTTGCCGCCGGACCGCCCGCTCACGAGACCCTTGACGTACAGCCGCCCCCGTACAAAAAGAAGACGACGTGCGACACAGCGCACAGTTGTCCGACTCTTCTCCCATCGACGCGAAACTCAGACAGAAATGCCGCTTCCTCCCAAAGTGTACACCTGGCTTTGTGGGCTGTTTGCTAGTCTGGGAAGCATCATCTTTGGGTACGCTATTGACAGCTTCTGTCCCATCGGAGCTAACGCGGGGTAGATATGACCTGGGCGTTATTGCTGGGGTGACGCCGGCGAGGGACTTCCAGGTGCGCCTGCTTATCGCGTGCAAGCTTGAATAGATTCTGATTATGCCAGCGTATCATGGGTTCGAGATGGAGTAACGCCAACCTTCAAGGGTTGGTTGTCAGTATATTCGGTGCGCGGCCAAGTTTTTCTGTCATTTCAAGAGACTGATAGCGTTGCAGTTCTTGGATGGTGAGGACCGCCATTCGCTCGCTCATTCTATAACCCTAACGCTCTGAAGTTTTTTCGGAATGATTCCTGTCGCATACGCTGCTGATCGTCTGGGGCGCCGAATCACCATCCAGATCGGCGCAGCAATCTATATGTGCGTCTTGACCTCAGCGCTCCAGACATAACCTGGAACAGTATTTTCAGGCTTGGTGGGGCCCTGCAGACCTAGTCTCTTATAAACAGACGCTACAACAGAATGAGCTCGTACCTCGCTTGTTGTAGTCTGTCGTTTTGCCGAGCTGATTGATTGGAGGCCGGCATTGTTATGTAAGCAAACTTTCGTCGCGTCGCGAAAGAATGTGCACGACGCGTTCTGCCCCACGTTTGCCTTGAAATTGGCTATATCGTCACAAGAGGTCCCACCTTCTAGCAAAGTTTGGGACGCAGCGTGTCGGACTCGACATGCCGAAACTTGATGGGCCGGCCGCTGCCGAAGCGTCGGGTTCGTTCCCCGTCCAAAAGGCATCTGGGAACCAAAATCTGAAGAGACAGAAACCTTCAGATAGAGTATTTAACCATTTCGGTCTCCTAGGATTCAGTGTTCTGGTACCCTGCGCGCCGGAACAAGGGAAAGGAAAATCAAAAGGCGAGCACAGCCACAATGTTTACATAACAATGTCGACCTCCAACCATCAGTGGCGCGGTTAACTTCAGACTACCTGCAGACCGGGGCCCAGAACATGGACATGATGCTCGCCGGCCGATTTTTCGCAGGTGAGTCCACATACGTCCACAAGGAAGTCATGCCCTCACCTTGAATCGCTAGGATTTGGTGTTGGGATCATGTCTGATCTCGCACCACTTTACCAGGTATGTTTAGCAACCGAAACAATCTGACAAGCATAACCGTGAGATACCCAGGCGGAAATCGCACACCCAAGCATCCGTGGACGGCTGACAACCCTACAACAGGTAAGCCATTTATTTATTTCCCCGCTGCCGATGAACACTAACGTCCGTGAAGTTTATGCTGGGGATTGGAGGTGAGCTTTGCAGTCTTCTTGATGAATATATCCTTAACCTCTCTTTCAAGCGTTCGTCGCCTCCTGGGTGGTATGGTCGATTCATCGTCGGATATATCATTTACTGAACAGGTTCTTTTTTTTTTTCAGACTTACGGTTGCTCAGCCGGGCTTAGCGGCCACCCAGCCGAGTGGAGACTTCCTCTTGGAATTCAGGCAAGTGCAGTTTCGTTCATATCAAGGTTGTATGCTGATCCCGACATAGATTATTCCAGCCATACCATTGTTCTCTTTTATCCTTCTACTCCCAGAGTCACCGCGATGGCTGGCGGAGAAGGGGCGTATGGATGAAGGTGCGTAACTTGTGCTTGTCCTTGTGCGTGGACCTGATGCCAGTGCGTGCAGCCCAGGTAACTCTGGCGCGGCTTCATGCCAACGGACATATGGAGGATCCCTTCGTCCTTTCCCAGATGAGGGACATTGAAGCAGATATTCATAAGGCAAAAGACATCGGTCAAGCGAGGTAGGCTTGTTGATCCTCCCTCGTTCGCCCTTCTCATCTGGCTTGGCTCGCTCTAGCTGGGGTGAACTGTTCACTGTTCGCAGCAATTTCAGACGTCTTGCTCTTGGGTACGTCTCGTGGCATATTATCAAACAAGAGGCGACGATAATCAACTGGAGGCAGATATATCCTGCAATTTTCTGTTCAAATGACCGGTTTGCCAACCCCGGCATGTCGCCGTCCACAACTGATCTATCGATAGGTGTCAGTGCTATCCAGTACTACTCTACCACGGTCCGTCGTGTTGTTCTCGTTTGTAACCCCGCACTGAATTGTCCTTCGTAGATCTTCAAGACGGTGAGAAGTCCAACCAAAGTCGGCTCATCGAGTCGCTGACGCTTTTCTAGATGGGCTTCACTTCCACACGAATTTTACTTTTCCAGTCCATAAACAGCATCATCGCCCTGATCGGCGAAGCTGCTTGCGTGATGTGGATCGATGCTACCGGCCGTAGACGCCCAATGATTATCGGTAACGCTGTCTCCGGTAAGCTTCGACCGCTCTCGGAGGCGAGGTTTCCGTTTACCGTTTTGCGCAGGACTGTCGTTTGTCGTTGGCGCAATCTTGATGGCCAGATGGCCTGGAACCGTCAACAAGTGAGTTCACTACTGGTTTTTGGCGTTCAACATGCTGACGCGGTTCCTAGCAATGCTGTCAGTTCTAAGCCCATTATACTCTCCGTTCATCCACCTGACCTTTGACTCGTTCCGATAGGCTCACTACGTGCGTCGTCCTTCCTGAATATCCCGTGCTCATCCTCAAACGTTCATCGGCACACAGATTTTCATCTGTAAGGGTCTCGTTCATTTCTGTTCGAACACGGGCTGACGGTCTACTCGATTCGCTTCCAGTGACGTGAGTTCACCGACCATACGCTTCATTCTGTGCTGACTTTCTTCTCATAATCCAGCACATGGGTCTTCAACTTCTTCTTCAGCGCTTGCATCGGTCCTCTTTCGTGGGCTTACCCCGCAGAAATCTAGTGAGCATCTCACAAGCGTTTCTACGGCACACCAGACTCATGAATGCCCCCTCTCAGTTCAACTAGGACCCGGGCCAAAGCCACCGCTATTACGAGCTCCGCATCCTGGCTCTCCAACTTGTAAGCGCTCACTGATTTCTCTGTACTCCCTCGCTGACAGCGTTTTTACCCTAGCTTCATCGCCCAGGTGACTTCCCCAGCGTTCCTGCATATTGGGTGGAAGTAAGTTGCTCACAATGTCGGAACCATCGCCCGCTGATTATGACTGTTTCCCACAGATATTGTGGGTCGCCCGATGCGATTTATTGCGCGCTTTGACAACTTCCTCACAATACTAGACCTCGTCTTTGCGATATGTGGGCACACCAAGTACGCCTTTTCTGCTGTATCATTTCCGAAACACTCCTGAACTCCCGCAGCGCTCTGTTCATATGGGCTTTCTATCCTGTACGACTTGATTGTTTGATGTTGCGAATCCGCGCTAACACTACAGCAGGAAACAACTGGACGTCGCCTGGAAGGTATGCCGCGCATCCAACTTTGTAAAATATTGTTGCTGAAATACGGACCCCGTCCAGAGATGGACGCGCTATTCGAAAACGCGCCGCTGTTTGTACCTCGGACGCCGTACGCAAAGGTGGGAGACCACCGCGCTGCGGAGAGAGAACTGCGGCAAGGTTGGTCACAGTGAAAGAGTTTGTGAAGCCAGAACTAATGGCGCCACACAGGAACGATCCGACCTGGAGACCTCACCGAGCGAAACACCGATATACACGATGACGAGGAAAAGCACTCGACTGAAAAGGCCGAGTAGATGACTGCAATGATTATATGACTTTTTGTTTTCGAATCTTACGTAGCATTGTAATTCAGACTGAATCCCGTCCGGATCAGTTACATGCGAGCTCCCTTGGATAAAGATAATTTACCGTGCCACCCGCTGAACCTTGCATATGTAGAACTAAAGAAATTTGTAAAGTTGGGCCGGGACTTCAAGAAGCTTGACGATGTGGAGGCGCAACTTGCAAGGCGTAACTTCTGGTACCAACCGAGAGTATGATGGAATTTTGGCACCCATAGCGTGTTGTACTATGCCTCAGTTCAAGTTGAGTTGATGGGTATTTGGTCGGCGTGTGCTCGTCATCGTCACGCCGTTGCACTCACCGTGACACTCCTATCCTCTGACTCCCACCTCAGCAATGGTCCTCACTCGTCGAGGGGCGACGGCAGCAGCAGCAGCAGCAGCAGCAACAGAGGCAGCATCGAGGGAGATATTGCGCATCTGTCCAAACGAGCTCGTCACCGAAATAATCCAGCATACTTCACGGCTGGACCAACTCACCCTGTGTCGTGTATCCAAAGCCTTTCATAAGCTTTCTCTACCGATCTTAATCCGTGGCATCCATATCAACGATTACTGTTCCGGCGCCGGTCTGTGTCAGTCCCTCATCGACAACCATGTGCGGGCAGAAGCTGTGCGATCGTTGACCGTCGTGTACATGTATTTCGAGTCCTGGTGAGGAGTCATGGACGAGTCCCACGTATTGGTTAAACTGATCTCTACGCAGGTTCGCCGTTCTCGGCCTTCCGGATTTCAGCACACTACTGTCGGAATCCCTCCTGCTGATGCTCAATCTACAGCAGCTCGCTCTTCATCCCTACATCTTGCGGACGGAGCACATGCTTAGACTTCTCAAAGACGCAGTTTTTCCGAGGCTCCAGAGCTGCGACATAGTACCACGCACTATGGAGAACACGCTCAACAGTATCTTGCCCGCGGAGTACTTGCTGACGCTTTCGTCCTTTCTCAACCGTCACCCATCTCTGAAGCGTCTTCGTATCCCTTCCCGCAATCGCATCACGACATCTCCTGAGATCAGGATCTCCCTCCCGAAACTACAATACTACGACGGTCCCCACTATCTTGCGCCATTCCTCGTCGCTCGTGGGTTACGCGAGGCTCGACTGTGGTGGGATGAGGCCGACATGCACAATTTCTACGGCGAGCACACGATTTCAGCTCTCGGCGAGTTGGCGGACCGCGACATGCCATTCTGCTATGTTCACGAGTATCACCGCACTTACGACGAGATTCACGCCGTGGTCGATGCCGTTTCGAGGCATATTCCGCAGACGAGTACGTTGCTGACGCGAGCCCAATATCCCAATCATTATGAGTATATGGATGAAGTACGCCTCAATTTCAGTTCATTTTTTGCCGGGCTCAAAGTATTTTAGGAAGAAATCGCTGACCTTATACCCTGCCTCCTGCGCTTCAAACCGGGCCTCGTGTATCTTGCACTTGGATGGCGCAGGTCACATCCTCAGCATGTCTCGGCCGGGCACGAGAAGGACCAAGTTGCACTGGAGAAATTGGCCCGCGCATGTCCTACCCTACAGGCATGTTGTCTGAGTACGCACAGTTTCCCATCTCTGCCGATACAGACTGACGATTTTTTAGACGATCAAGCGTGGAGGAAGGGGAATGAAACGTGGGAGGTAGTTTCTTTGGAGGAATTTAGCGAGCTTGTTGGGGCTCCAGATTCGGGGGTTGACTATTCTCGATGCCCATTCCCGATCACACGTTTGTAACGCTGACGATCGAACTCTATCATGATACGATGCCTACATAGTGTCTTCGGACCGGCTGCACTCTTTTGTGCACTCTAAACTGTAGCGAGGCCCGTTTTTTTCGAACCAAGAGGACTCCCTCCGACTTGGCCATCTGCCATCGCGCACTAGGCCGACGGATAATAACTTGCCCACCCCGCCAGCCAGCTAAGGCTCGTCGTCCCCGATTCCCAAGTCGATAGTAGCATGCCTTCTCCGCCAGACAGTGACTCGATCTTCCCTGGAATCGTTTGTTTTTCCCCCTTTGCAAATCATCTTCGTGCGCACTTAACTTCAAGCTGCTGGCAGAGCTGTCACTAACCTACAAAGTGGCGTCTGTCGTCTCGCAGTCGCGGTGTTCTTCGGCGGCTCGCGGGAAGTTGCGGTTTTCACCGCATCAATTTAAACAAGCTAGTCATGTTCACTGCGACACTCAATTCATGGGGCCGGAAAGACGGGGGAATGTGTAGCATGAGGTAAGTTGGGCAGAATACCGCCTCAAGGGCACCAAACAGAGACTTTGGGTGCAAGGCGCGTCTTCATTTGCTGGGCTACATATCACAATCCGCGGGAAGTCATGAACGGGAGGCGATCGATTGATAACCACAGGAGTCATCCTCGCAGTTGCTGATGCTGCAGGTCAGTAAAAACTTGACACAACGGAAGAAACAACAGATACCGGTGCCACCTTGTTTAGCCCGGCGCTTCTGATCCTCGAGCTCCTTCTCAACCTTCTGACACCTCACTTTGAGAGCGGCGACCTCGGCGCGCAAGGCAGCATTCTCGCGATCACGCTCTTCGGCCAACTCACGAGCCTCCGTGACGGCTTGTTCAGCTTGCTGAAGAGCCCCAGAGACGGTGGAAAGCGGGTCGGGGGCCATTGACGCGTAAAGTATCCGCAGAACTGGGGGAGAATGGTGCGGGAGAAGGCAAGCTCGTTAAGTCACACGTGTCACAGAAATCTGATGAAGGTGATGCCATCGCCACGCATCTCCATTCGAATCTCATTCCGGTTCTCTGAAAAAAAAAAACGGGAAAAGGGCCAAAGGCGAAGTACCGCGTGCCAGGATCAAGGGAGATCCGTAAAAACGAGCTCATGTCTCAACTAGAGTGGAAATAACGAATCCAGCTGAACGAGGCTTGTTGATGCGTGTTCGACAGGTGGCTGTGTATACTCTCCTTTCCTCCTCCCATCCCACATTTACACTTCATGGTATACACCCGGGTACTCGACGGCCAGCCGCAGGAAGCGGACGAGGTGAACCACACAATTTTGCTGGCCCCTCAGATTCTTACCCGGTTCGCAGGCAGCATGCGTAGCATTTCTACGACACGTTGAGGAGCTCCAAGAGAGCGAAGTGGATTCCCGTTATTTCGTCGGTGTTTTTGATTCGATTCCCCATTCTCCAAACAACCGTTGAATATCTAGACGATTCCCAACATCGATTTGGCTCTCTGGCAGGTGATTGAGCAGAAATATGGGGAACGCAAGTACTTCAAGTCAGTTTCCGCCGCTATATTCTGGCCGAGATGCTCACCCAAAAGCAGATTGGAGTATCTCGGTCCCTCGCAGTCCGCCCTGGTCGGCTGGCCGCATCCGCTTCGCCAAACGTTCAGACCGCTGACCCGTTCGCTGGAAACACTCATCTCCTCGATCTCGTTCCGTCGCTACCGCGAGCCAGAACGGGAACCCATTTCCGACGAGTACTGGTGCTTCTGGAACCTCGACGTGAACTTCGTCGGAGGTCCGCACCATCGGTCCATGCGTATCCCGGACATCCAGTTCGTATACGAGAGTGACAACAGGGAGCGCCGACGTATTGTGCTCGACTGTGGCGTTGGGCAGGCGCCGCATTATCTGCGCGACAAGTTCGCGATGTGGTGCACGCGCAGGGACATTGAGATAGCTGTTGCCATTGATCTACAGGCCGCACAGTTTACCGCACCGAAGACGAAGCCCATTGACGGCGCACACCACTGGACATACCGGGAGGTGTTGGAAATGGAGCGCGCACCGCTTTCATCGGTTATCCTCCACGGACATTGTTGGGCGCAGGGAATCGAGAAGGTGATATTCTCCATCTACACATCGGGACGGACCGAGACATTCGTGAGTCTGGACTTGAATTGAACGCCTGCTGTAGTTCTGAGAGATGCGTAGGACCTCACGCTCGTCCGCGACGGCGACGTCCAGGCAGAGGCGCGCCTTGACAGCGCCCAGCATAGTGTCGCATTCCTGATCGGTCGCGCGGCCAAGCGTCTAGTCGGTGGATGGCAGTTCAAGGAGTGCTTCACCAAGGAGCATCCGTTCGACATGAACTGGGCGAAGTTTTATAGGGAGATACACCGTGGGCAGGCCATTTTGGCGCATGACCGTTATAGCTCGTGGCATCCAAATCCGGATCCTCGTGCTGGATTTTCTGGCTCGTGGCCGTAGAGTTGGATAGTATGCTCTTGTACTTCGAGTAGTTTCCGTTGGTATGGAGTTCAAATAACAAGTTGCACGGGGATTCATTGAAAAAAATGCCAAGAGTTGACACAGGAGTTTAAAACGTGTTCAGTTCGGATGTCAGCGCGCTGGCGTTGGAAGTCTTGATCGTCACCGACCCAAAGGGAATCCAAACTTTCTCGATACACAGAAAATACTCCTCCGATGCTTGAATCTCGCTGCCGGATGGCAGTGCACCACAACACTCGGCGCCCACTTCCGCAACAGATGACCTACCTGTGAAAAATCGGACATCTTCCGAATGTCGGTCCAGTCGGGGCAGATTGCTGACCAGCGGGAAGTACTGTGCTATGCGACTATCCTGGCAGCGCGCCTCTGAGTTCTTGACCGCGGGGTAGTTGTACGCGGACCGTGGTCGTCACACTGGGGATGTGCTGGAGGTAAGATTTCGACGACGCAGGATATTCAGATGACAAAGTGTGGGTCGCTACCGCAGCGTACGCGAATGTCGCCAGGAATTACCACCTCTATCGCTGGCTTCAGTCAGACGTTGCATGGACGGATTGGATAGTGCATACATACCTTTACTAGTAGTCCGAGTGCGATTTGCGAAAAAGCTTTGCAATAACTAGCAGGAGGGATCGGCAAAAGCTGTTGCCTGCGGGCTTCATGGTACTATTGCTTGGCAATTCATCGCCGAGGCTGCCAGTCAAAGGGTGTCGGTGTAGACACAATGGATGATGGTGGGGAGAACCAAGAGCAGTGGCGATGCAGCCACGCATCACCATGCACAACCAAGCAAGCCCGGTCCGCATGATCCGTAACCCTCTTGACTCTTGCGCTCATGTCTGAACTGCGTTTTGGTTCCTCTCCGAGTCGCGCATCTATCGTCAACTTCCCAGTGACCATAGCATTCTTACGCTGATTCTTCAACAGCTTAGGTGACCTGGGTCCAGCAGAAATCCGCCGATGATCCAGATCCCGTGAAAGCCCCGGGGCCGTCACGGTGTGATTGAACCACCCTGTCGTTTGGCTCGTTCTCCACGGACTTGCGCTCGATCGCGCTCGCGCGCACTGCCCGCTTGATCGTAGACTTTGCTCCGCTTTACATCCGCTCTACATCCGCCTTCCGCCTCTCCTAGCAATCCCAGACACCCCTCTCTTGTGCCCTATAAGTAATCGCCATTACCATGGGTAGAATCAACACTTTCTTCCCTTCTCCCACATCCTGCCTGGTGCAGATTTTTTGACTCACCCACCATCTCACTCCACTTCGTTCACTTTGTTTCGCACATCCGCTCCCCTCATTTCATACCTACCGCACCTATGTCTGCCCACACCGCGCCCGTCTTTGTGACCGTTTCTCCGTGGGCACCGTCCCTTCCCAATTCCGATGCGTGGACACTCGTACGTTGTCCTCAATATTTACTATGATCTTGACTGATCATTGCCGTCTAGGGTTCCATCATCGACGACGCCGGCCTCAAACAGGTCGTAGCCGTGCCTACCGTGCCCCTCGGCACCCAAACAAATATATCGATGGCCCCTGCGGCCGCCGACACGACTCCGTCCGCTCAACTCGTCCCGCGCTCCGTTCCCGCCACCCAGCCCCGTCGCAGCCCAATCGGTCGCGGCCATCCCACGTGTTCTAAGCAACGTAATCAGTCCGTGCAGCCTGCCGCCGTCGCCGCCGCCGCCGCTGCACCGTCCCAGACAGCCCCCGCCGTAGCCGCCGCCGCTGCACCGACCCAGCTACCACAACCCCGTGCACGAATAAACTCGTCTACTATCAAACCGCGCACTGAGCGTTTTCCCGCACGCACCCTATTCACAATATTCGAAGAACCATCTGTTCGATTCATCACCACCAACACCAACACACCCGCCCCTCTCCGCTGTGCGGAAGAGCACTCGACCCCCGCGCAGGCGCCGCGGTGCACGGAGTCGAACCACGAGTCATCAGCGATGACTATCAAGTTCAAGACGGTGAATGGCGTTGCACAGTCGGCTACCTCGTGGGCGGACGAGTTCGAGGCGGAGATGTTCGAGCGCGAGGCGGGCGCGCAGAAACTGTATAGTTCGTGGGCAGACGAAGTTGACGCAGAGATGGAGAGGGATGCCGTGAAAACCGGTGAGAATGAGCTTGAGTGGGAGGAGGGGGTAGCCGCGAAGTTTACGATGAGGGTCAGGTTCGGTTCTGTTTGTTTGTTCTGATTTTTTTTTTTGTCTTCGGGCTCATGGACCTTCTCTCCCCCTTTTACTTTTTCTTTATCGACGGTTACAAGAAACGCTTAAAAATAGACAAAAATGTAAAACCCTTGTAAGCGCATAAAAAATTGATAAGTGGTCGGAAACTCCGCTGTTGCGCTACGCTTTTCTCTAAATCAAACAACCTGGTAGCCCACTTTGCGACTGCAGTATACGTGCCCTGTCCCTGCCTTTAGCTCTGCTTGGCACCTGCTCGAAACATGTGGACTGCGAAATGCACTAGTCACCTGAGTGGGGTCCAAGCTCGCGAAGCTAAAGAAAGCGCCGACTCCATTTATTAGCCAAGGCCCCCGCAAATCCCCTGGAACCTGTCGGAAACTCATACGCTTCCTTTTTTGCGCCTGGAAATGGGAGTCCCATATGTACATGTGGGCATAAGTGTATTAATTTATTGTGACTCGAGGCAAATCCCGTGGAGATACAGCGACGCGGACGAGAACATGATTGCAATATAAGATCGCCACTTAACTGCGTTCCAAAAAAGACGAAAACTCCAGAGACGATGTGAATTCATCTGTCTAAGCAGATGTGCCGATGACTCATGGGGTTGGCCACTCCTCCGCCAGATATCCTTCCTGCTCCGGAAAGTGCGCACATCGATCTATACGAATTAGCCCCTACTTGCATGGTTGTTGCATGGGATGCTTACCACGGCACATCCTTTCAAACGGCCAACATCGTTCGGCAGTACTGGCCAGGATATCCAACCCGTCTCCCATAAGGTAGCTAAATCTATGCAGAACGGTGTCTGGTGGAAACAGTGCAGGTCTATTCAACTCGCTCGCAAGGATTTTCAAGTGGAACGAGTGCAGAAGCACAGGGTATAGCTCGAGGATTCTCCGATGTTCGAGGAAGAAGAGGAGATTGTCGTAGTCCAGGTTCCTGTTGGTGGTAGTGAGAGTGAGGGCTCTCAGCTCGGGAACTATGCCCAGAAGGCGCACAACAGTCTCGATGTGAGGGCCGGTACGTATGTGCAGAGAGGTGAGGGAGGGAAACATCCGCAATATGGTGGGGATTTCCCGCCTCGCCTCGCCGTCAGTGCTGATTCCCAGTCCCAAATGATCCAAAATACAGCCGGAGCGCGTAAGGAACGACTGAAGAGTGTCGAACTGCAGAGCATGACGGAGTTCGAGGTGTCGCAGTTTTGGAAGTGTGATGATATCAAGCAGGGGCGCGCAGGGGCCGAAATCGTCCGACACCCTAACGGTAAGAGAGTGAAGTTCGAGTATTCGCGGGGGTTCAAGCGTAAGATGGTGATCGAGTGGATCCTGGAGTTCGATTGTGAGGTGCAGGAGGCGTGCGCAATAAGCTATCACCCCCAATGCAATCGGCACAGAGATAGTCTTCAGCGTCAATGTAGTCAATGATTCATACACGCCAAAAGGGGCGGTTGAGTGCACGTCGTAAAGGATGCACATTTGTCGTAGGAAAGGTGGGTTTCCGAAAATGGATACGGGGTTGTCCGCGGAAATGGGAAGCTGATGGCACGCAAGTGCGAGGTCGCGAAGTGCGGGGAATTCCACACACGCCCCCCGCAGATGATCGAAATCCGCCGGGGTAAGGGAAAGCTCGAGACATTGAATTTGGTGAGCGTATGAGGGAATAAGGGACAGAAAATGCTGGGAGAGTTTCTTATGATTGGATCGCAGTGTCACCGAGAGTGGGGAGCCCTTGGCACGGGAGAACCATGCCTTGATCAAGGGTAGTGCTCCGGGATTAGGGATATCGCCGAATTCGCTGCCACCGTACGTGTACCTCTGCACATACCCGCATCTAAAGCGAATATCGACAGAGGCCCAAAGAGATCCAGTGGAAAGCGCAATTCCTCTCCACAGGCTGCAAATCTGGGCAAGAAGGAGAGGCGCTTTTCGGGGAGAGGGCCGGACCCTACCGTGGGCTGGTAAGCAGTGGACGAATATCATCGAAACGATCTCGGTGGGAAGAGTAAGGACGGGATAAACCACACGGGCCAGCGCGGACTCCAGCTGCCGTTCCTTCGCCTCGAGAAGTTGGAGATCATTCTTGTGCCGCGAAATTTCGGCCCGAATATCCGCGACATACGCGCGGAGGTTGGACGCAGGGAGATCCAGACGAGAATGTACACCATTGCGAGTGAGTGAATCCAATGAGGAGGTCAGGTTGAGGTGCCCGCAGTGGGTGCAGATGATGGCCATGGGCAAGCGCTTTGAGTCACGCGTCACTGTGATGTGATGTGTTGTTGGCCCTCGGCGATCTCCGGCTGTGCCGACCACTGCCGGACGACAATTTCGGACAAGCAGCAGAATGCCATCCAGGCTGCAGCACAAGCACTCCGCCCCTTCGGAACGGGCCTATCGTGGTAAACAGTCATTGTAGCAAACATCGTGCAAACATCTACTTACTCAAGTTACTGTAAGTATGCAACGAACATACCTCTGCAGCAACCAGATCACGATTCAACGGGGATTTAACGCGCAGTCATCGGCCCATTGAAAAAAAAAAAAAATCTGTGTGCACATCCATTCAATGCCTACGGTAGGGAGACTACGGTTGGGAGATTCCTTATTGAATGCAAGGATACGGTTGGAAAGTGGAGACTGAGAATCCGTCGCCACGATCGTGTCAACTACACAAACACTCATGTTTGAGAGCTGCTACTTGTGGCTTGTTCAGGTGCTCCGCGCATGAAGGCCCACCAATAAGCCTCGGAAACGTCGCCCGAGCCGCACGGTGTGTCGGCTCAAGTTAGTCAGTCACCTTCCCTCTTGCGTCGAGCGTATCGCGACGGAACAACCTACCAGTGATATCCAGGGTTGAACACACGGCATCGATGAGAACGAATTGTATACGGCTCATCGCCAAGGACAACACGGAACTCGAAGGGACATCAACTGCGGATAAATATATATTCAACTCACTCCACTTCAACAAGATCGATATCTGTTGCCATGCCTCACGCGGGTTTACATAAGTGAAAGTCTGCTTAAAAGCTGAACAAAAAAACACGCAGTTTCGCCATCCCCACTTCCGTTTACCTCTAAACACCCCCACTTCATAACTCTCATCATGTTCTTCTCTCGTCGCGTTATTTACACCATCGCCGCTGCGCTGGCGCTGGTTGCCGTCGCTGAGGCCCGTTGCGGGGTGAGTTCACTTCGACCTCGTCCCTCCTTACAAACAGTACTGACGCACCTCAAGAATAGCGGACTTCCCGACGACTGCCCCGACGTGAGTGTCATCTCGGCGCTGTGCTTTTTTTTTTTTCCCTCGGTGGCTGACTGTATTAGAACTCCTGCGGAGAGTTGGCGTTTGGATGCTTTGCCTGCGACTCGGGCAACTGTTGATTCAAATTCAGAAGGCTGTGAGTACTCGCGGATCGCCTCAGAGGCCTGGACTGACCTCAATAATTCGAGGATAACATAGTCAGACCTGCGTGTACAATACATCGAATTGCAGTTGTGTTAGTTATCAAATCAGGAGTGTTAGCTATGCAAATCGGGATAAGCTCCAGTCATACAATCCCTCGGACGCCGCCGGCGGTCCAGGTGTATGGGCCACGTTTACCAAACTGAAAGGGGGGAGGAGACGTCGAGTCGTAGGACTGTTCGGATTTCACTTCCACGTCATGGATGATGAGCCAGTGCTTCGCAACCGGATCCCAAATTTTGGGGTCGAAGCTGCAGTGCAAGCAGGGTGTCGAGGGCACCAAGAGATTAATTATGGGAAAAGCTGTAAAAGCTGACGGTACGAGGACGCTGGTGAGAGGGGGTGTGGATAGGCTCAAGAGAAAGATACAGTTTTTTTTGGTAACGGTGGACCCATCTACTGGGAGTTTCATTTGCGCCCGAGCTTCCAATTTCCATGCAGCGGGTAGGGGCCAACGTACATAGCGCCGCTGATGAGGGCCAGGCTGGAATAGAAGCAGATGTTTCCCCCCTTGGGCAGTAAGCGCGACTGAGTAGCGAAAATGTAGGGCGCCATCGCGAGGAACGACACAACGTTTCCTTCAAAAGAATACGGTTGGAAACCGAGAAGCCCAGCTAGGGAACCAGAAGGCGGGAGGAGCGCAAACAGGCCCCCGAAAAATAGTCCGAATCCTGGCGCACTTGTTCGAAGAATTGTTGTAGCAGTGGGGAGGCGGAGTCCCTCCATAAATGTGAGCACCTTCTTCAGCTTTCGGCCTGAGTTATCGCTCACCGGACGGGCTCTTATAGCCCCATCAACCACGTATGGAAGAGGTCCCACCACAGCCCCGAACGCACCACCCCAGGTCCCGAAAGAAAGCATGGACAGCCTGTAAATTCAGCTCCGTATAAATTCTCCAGAAAATAAAGATGTGATTGCGTACCCGACGCTCGCCACAGGACGATGTTGTCCTTGAGAATCAGTTATGTTGATGGGGAACGAGCGCCGTGAGTTATCAGCCATATCGCGTCTTGAAGGGGGGAGCGAAGAAAACGAAGGACAGACTGTCGCTTTTGCCGGGTGGCGAGTCGGAGCAGATCAGACGGTCCCAAGCGTGGTGTTACGGGTTTACACAGGAAAGGGCCCCTTGGCCCGCTGGCGGTGAGAGAGAAGCCGCGACACGTGTTTGCTTGCGAACAAGGTGATGCAGTGATGCCAAGTCGGCATGTAGCCGGCATGATCAGATTTTCAACCTCCGCCATTTTTCTAGTATTCACTCAAAATAAAGCCCCACTTGAGCGCCACGGCCATTGAATCAATTTGAATACTCTGCACCGTCTGTGTATAAGCAATCGCCGCACCCCACTTGTACGAGTTCGGGCGCGGCGGTAGCGAAGAAAAAAAACAGGCTACAGCAGTAGTCTATGTACGCGGGTAGTCTCTCGCAGCCAGATGCTCTAACATATGAAGCTCGTACCTCGCTAGTACGCGGGGCGAATCGAACGAACAGCTCTCCCGCGAGGGGAAATTCAAATTATCGGGCATAAGGAGCGATCAACCTTGATCCACACGGACTCGTTCTTGCAGTGGTGAGTTCATCTGGTGTCAGGCTTGCGTAGTCTAACAATTTGGGCTCCATATTTCGAAGTGAATACATACCTACCTGTTCAGGTCGATTGAAACGCCAAAGTTCAACATGTGTATGTGAGACGAGCGGGTTTGTAGTTTCGCAATCCAAAATCGATGGACGGACGGGGAAGTTGTGGGTGGCGTCCGCGAAGAAGGCCTAGGGAGATCAGCGGCGGAATGTGAAGCCAGCGGTCCACCGTGAAAATTTGCCCTTCTCAGCGTCAATAAAAGATACAACACAAATTCGCGATGACCTGTTCCCGAGTCGAACGGGAGGATATACAAGACGCGGCTCACGCGCCCGATCGGGAAGAGCGGCACATTGGTTGAACGGCGGCTCAGAGCCGCATTTGATTTGGTAAAGTGCGGCGCTTGAATGAAAGGCGGCACTTGCTATTTTGGGACAGCACCACGGTTCTGCCGGTCCTGGACGAAGCTGTGCAGCACTCTTTCCTCCATCCTACCACTACCACCATTTTCCCCCGCCGTGCTATACGTTCCCCACCGAAATGCTTTCCCAACGCTCTCGCCGACGCAGCGCTTATCGACGGGGTGCTTCACCTGACGATGGACTGATAGTTGAGGAAAGACGATGTGATTCGAAGGGGGCTGCATCGGTGCGTGCATCCTGGCTTTGTCCTCCTTGCCCCACTGAACTGGCCGCTGTTCACGCAATGCCGCGGAACGATCTTACCGATCACAGCCGTTAGACATGTTCGTAACATTTTTTTTGGTGTACATTCCGGCATTGGTTACTCTTCAGTCCCCCGCGTACGCACTTTAAAGCGCGTCCGTCCTACTGCTGATCGGCAGTCTCGTCGGGCGCGACACCGGCCCCATTAACGTCGTATCCAGTCCGATGCTGGGGCGCTGCCGGGCAGCTCATGTGAATTGAACAAGATGTTACCCTAACACACTTGTACGGTTTTATGGCTGCGGACGTAGATTTGTACAACGTGAACTCCGAAACACTGAATTGTATAAATTTACCCACACCGTGTTGAACTAAGCTCAAGTCGTGTTCATGGGGAGCTTTATGCTCTTGAACCGCCAGCCCAACTGATTGAATACTTACACAAGCCTTGAGAAAGTAGCTTGTCTGTCTGTCAACTTTAGACTTGTTGGTAGATTCCATGTTCGGGCGGCAAGTGCCGCCTTTGGCATCTGAAAGGATCAACCGCGGCACTTGTCAGTTTAAGTGCGGCACTTGAGCCGCTGATGGGCCTGGGAAGCACCGCGGTTACAGCGCATGTGCCGTGCTTGATTTCAAGTGCCGCTCTTCCCGATCGGGCGCGTGAGCCGCGTCTCGTTGGTCCCGGTCGAACGGTCCTCCTAGGCTCCACTTGAGCCCGCGACTCGTGCTCCCAGGCGCAATCAGTTCTGATATCTTGACATTTAAACCTGCAACATGGGCGTGAATATAGCTAATGCGTTGCCCGAGAGGGCCGACTCATGCGACATGTTCGAGGTCGCCTATGTAGACCGTCTGATATAACGGATACCTGCCCGGGGATGCCTGAGAGTGCGGCACCGTGATGCGAGGAAGGCATGCCGAAGAAATCAGTGCAAGGCGCAGCAGACAAAACGAACTATAGCTTGGGCGCAGGACCCAGGCCCGACTCGAACGGGTGTCTACGTGCGCAGCGTGTGATGACTTCGAGGGCGCAGGATATCCACTAGTGGGTCTTTCAGTGTTGTGAAGAATGCCGCTGAGGTGCGGGTACCCATGTGAGTGGGAATATGCGAACGAAAATGGAGAAACCGGTACAGCGTGTTTTTGACCAAGTTGGAGAATGCCAGCGTATCAGATCAATTTGTTGTGGTGAGCATCCATGAACAAGTCAATCTCCCGGAGAACGTTGCCCAAACCAAGACTCCGATATAAAGCACTTGGGGGAAAGAAATCGAGCAGAGGTGCGGAGAAAGTGTGAGGGAGCCCAGCGGAGTTGTCTCCGGTGCACATTTGCTAGCTGTGATTGCGGATTCCGAGAAGGGTGTTTGAGGGTCAAATTGGGGACACGAAGTTGATCCGGCGAATTGGAATTTGACAGAACTGAACGAGAGGGGAAAACCGCATGGACTCTGTTGTGGAGGAACTTCGACACAACTTGTGAGTAACTTGTGGGCTTTGTACTCCAGGTCGAACTCTTGGTACGAGACCCGGCCGCCCTGGAGGTATCGACAGTCCTTGCGCCCAAGCGTGCTAGGGAAAATAATCCGAAACGATCAGAAAGACAAAAAGACGCGTACCCCTTCTGGCTCCACTGCTCTCGAACAGGTGTCCCGTATGCAGTCACCCGCTTCTTACATAGTACTGCAGGCGCGGTCCGACCACTATCGAGCTGGTGGTCGCATTCTTCTAGCGTTGTATGTATGGACGACGAGCACACCGCGGATAATGAACACAGAAAACACTGTACACGAGATCGCCAGGGGTGCATGCTCGGAGTAGCCTGTGAGCAAAAGGTAACGGGACAAAACAAAATGGAAGGCCGCGTACCGATTTCTCAACCATGAAAATCATTCCCCACGCACGCACCCGTTACCATCAACAAGACGTGCCTTCGCTTCGCTCCGGCAGATATGACGTGAATATCCAATTCATACAGTACTTACAACGAGCAGTATCATGACTCGCGTCCAATCTTTCCGATCCGGTGGGACGTAAGTGCCCAATTGCAAGTCATTCAACCGAGTCAGGTTGAACCATGAAAGAGCGCATTTCGGAAGTTGGTCACAGGAAAATAGTTCAGCATTTACACAGAGCCCTAACACATAAAGGACATATAAGCCGAAGATGGTGGCAAGCGTTGGGATGTGGCTGCCGGGAATTGAACCGAAGAAGAGACGCGCGAACCCAGCGATCAGGACGACAGTGCAACCTTGAACATCAGATTCTAGCGGAAACGTCGATTGAGTAGTGAGTCCAGAGCCTAGTTGGGAGTTGAGGGGTGAGCGGTGGCGAGGCCAAACGCGGAATTAAAGACTCACCAGGTTAAAGACAGGCCCTTAGCTTCGCGACGACAACGTTGAAGACATTGATCATTGTGAAGAGAGTATTCAAGGAAGGACAACGAAGCAAGGGCGTGGAATTTCGAATGTGAATGAAATTGAATCGTACGCTAAGTATGGATTGCAGAATGAAAATATCTGTCACCTGAACATGGGCTGCCAAAAGTACTGGGGTGTAGATCCAAGACGAATTGTACCAGGTATTTTGAACCACGATTCTTGACATCTTATATTGAGAGCCAATCAGTACGCAGTGTAGAACGAGAGGATATTCCCGAGAAGCAGAATCGGAAAAGAACGCGGAAAGCAAATCGGAACGTTTGGCCATAGTGCGGCTACCGATGGGGTAGAAAGTACCAGAGCATGCGCAGCATCGTACGACTAGATATTCAGCAGCTAGTTCCAGCTCCAGGACCAGAGGGAGAACCTAGAGGAGCGCCGAGTGAATCAAGCGAGGGTGAATGAAGAAGAGGGAACGCGGGTCGTTGCGGGTAAGCACGGCCTCCATTGATAGTGGGGATCTTCGGGGAAACGGCACGATCCGTGCTGCGTTGAACTGCGAGAAGGTCAGGTGCATTTCAACCCCTTTGAGAGTCCTAGGCTAATCGTCTTTGAGACTGGGCTGTGCGTTTCCGATGCATCGAGATTTCAGGCTGCGCATGGGCACCTGTTCGGCAGAATTGGGACGGGTGTCGAATTTTGGCGTGGTTGAAATTCGGCGCAATTGCGTGGATATCGCGCCGAGGGTTCCGCGAGCCGCAGTGGCATGGAAGGGACCCCATTAAGACCCCGTGTACCACTACGGATGGAGTAAAGCAGACTGTTATTGAACAACGAGAGGAGAGAAGACAACATGGAGCTAGGCCTACATGGGGTAAAAGCACAGCTTAAGGCACATCTCGTTAAAGAACGGTTAATAGGCCTCGATACGTGGGACGAAGTCCGTGAGGTAGGGGCGGCTTGGAGCGCCGGCCCACCCGTGAGGAGAACAGGCGCAAGTTGGATATAAGGGACGCACGGCAATATGGTACTTATGCGCCTTGTGCGCGCCGAGACGACGACTTGGTGTATGCAACTTCGATGTAAATCGACGATCGAAATCGTGGCTTCCGGATCGTATGGGTTGTGGTTCAAGATTCAGGATAGCCTCTGTATGTTTTGCTTGTGTTTTGCAAGAGCAAAAGGGAATGGTGGCAAGACCCCGAGCAAGTTGGACGATGTGGTGGCAGGAGGAAAGAAGGTCGGTGGCGGTGCGGCAAATCGATCATCAGTGATCCGTCCTCTTCGGCCCTCATGCTGCTTGCCAACAACTTGCCAACAACCCTCATCTTGCGTTACGAATAATCCCACTTCCCTCCACCCAGCTAACCTACTTGAGTCCGCCTCACTTGGAACGCACACCATACCACCTTGCATCTTGCGCGTCATCTGAAGACTTTCTTCGGCCCAAATCTTGCGCAAATCAGCACAAATTATCTTCTCGCTCCAGATATCTTTACAATGCGCTAGTCTCAACCAACGTGGTCTCAATCTCCCTCAATTGACAACAAGACACCTTTCAAATTGCGGTCCGCATTCCACTCCAAACCTTCTCAGATGTCTGGCCTACATCTACCGCGACCCGACGGCGTGAGGACGCGACTGCATCCATCATTTGGTTGCTTTTCGGCGCGCATGACCAGTGTGCCCGTTTGACTCGGGGTTGGGTCATGCGGCGAAGAACGGTTTCTTTTTGACTCTGCAATCCATGCGGGTCTGTCGACTTCCTCCAGGCTTCGATGTGTGAACCTCACGTTTAAGCTGTTGACAGGGAGGCTCTTTCGCCTCTTGCGTCTGTTCTTTGCCTATCCGATAGCTATTCGCGCGTCAGCATCCACTCAAGGCATCCGACACGGCTTCTTTACCATACGACGCTCCCAAAATGAAGTAACCTATCCCACTGCTTCTCCTTCTCATATTTCAACCATCCGATGGCTTATGAACGCAACTCCCGCAGATAATTGGTTGTTCTGCCGGTCCTGCAGCCACCCGTTCGACTCGGGGTCGGGTGATAACACGGGTTTCAGGTCGTCTTTGTTCATCTCTTCTGACCCGGTGAGTATGATCTCCTTCCGCCGTTTTGCTCTTTAATTGATCTTCAGGCAACACTCCTTCCACTTCAGGCCCATTGCTGGTGCTCAAATCTTTCCGACGTGTCCGTTTATATCGTGGATCGCACCGAGGGAAGAGATGAGGGAGTCCCAATGAGGAGGGTCAAGAGATGGAAAATGAATCACTCAGCCGCTTCGGGGCATGCTGCGTAATGGCAGAGAAGGAGACACTAGTCCTCGGCTGCCAGGAGAGACGGAAAGCTTGGCAAAACGAACAAAACAGAACTACACACCAAATATGACCGGTGCCCGAATCGAACGGGAAACCTGCTGTCCAAGTCTTTGATTGTGCACAAGGAGCATGTGCGAGCCATTGGTACCGGTCTTGTTTTCTGACGAAATAAATCAGCGTAGGTTGGCGCGAATTCACCCACAATGCGGGCTGGATTTTCTGCTTGGGGTGTTGCTGTGGAGAAAATATGAGCACGTATGAAGACCGACCTTCCTGGAATAAGAGCAGTACCTATGACCCAATCCCGGATCGAACGGGCGCCTGCTTCTACTGTACCTCGTTCTGAACAAAGAAATGCAGGTGCGAGCGATGGCTATGGGCTTTTATTCCGCTGAATGCGACTCGGAGAAAAGTCAGGTCGAGAGAGATTTAAACTGAATGTGAGATAGCGCGGTGCATGGGACGGACCCCATGAACCACCACTCGAGTGCAAGTATGACTCAAGGCGTCACCACAGTAACGGAGCTATAAAAACAAATTAGTTGATCCCACCACAGAGAGAGAAAAACATCATTGAAACATTGCTAAGCCCAGGCTCGGTTCGAACGAGCCCCCTGCAATATAGTTTGGCGCTCTCATCTTGATCGCAGGTGCGGACGATCCGCTGCTGGGCCGTGCTAGAATTCGTGTACACCTGTTTGAATTCAGGCCCTGGGAGCGGGATTGTGTGTGCGGATTTGGGCACTCACGAGCTTTCTTCCGTCATGATTATGGGGAACAATTTGAGCCTTCGGCGATGTGGGCTGAAGGAACAGGGCCCCTGTAGACGGAAATTGACTCGAGTCATAGTTATAATCTTTGAAGAAGTGCGATTGGTGAAAAAGGTACAGTTCATACCTGGGAACAGGCAGTTACGCTGGGCGTCCTCGGAGAATGCCAGCCCAAGCGAAACGCATGCAGTGGACGTGGAATCGCTGAGTCCCGAGTCAGGGAACAGCAAATTACACACCGCGCGATGCCGAGGACAGTGCAGAAGGATGAATGCGCTAACAAACAGCGGTAGAAAAATCGTGAAAGAAAGGCGTGCAAGTGCGGACCGGTCGTCGAACAAATGCGTCAGAGAAAACAGATCGAGGAGGATACCGACGGACACAAAATTTGAGGACACAAGATTTGAGCCGACGCAGAGGCTCATAATCCCGATGCCCGAATCGAACGGGGAGCTTGCTTGAACTGTTTCACCAAGCAGTGCAGGTACAAGCTGACCCCCACCGGTCTCGTGTACTGCAGCGGTGAAGGGAAATTACCTGCTATTGACGACCTCGTCTTCAAAATAGGTTGAGGGGCGCACCATATTGTACGACTGGGCATAAATTTGAGAGTACTTGACGTAGAGCGCGTACTTCGAGAAAATCAGACTTGCGCGATAAAAAGAACACGCATTAAGATTTATGATCCAAGCCCGAATCGAACGGGCGCCTGCCACAACTGGCAAACGTTACCTCGCCCAAGGAGTGCAGGTGCGATCCATCGCCATGTGTCTTTCCTGTTTTGAACGCCACAGAGTGCTCACCAGAGTATGAAACGACTCAATGGATGTCGTGGCAAGACAGATGCCACGACTCCGACTCCCTCCGTGGGTTGAGCCGACGCGCCACGGCGGCTAGGGCGCACCAACTTGCATAGAGGTGACGCGTAAAAGCGAGGTCGAATGCGTTCCGCGGCAACTGCTGGGCGCCGGGCATGTAGGGTCGTGGGCGACGGGTGTGAAGGTCAAGAGGAAGAGCGGAGAAAGCCGGATCATTGATAGGCGCGTTGCACTGCCACTGCAGCGCTTTCTTCCTCCTGCCACGACCATCGCGTTTCTCCCTCGAACGCGCCGTCCACAAATCCGTCTGCCAATACAACGATAGTGGCGGAGATTTGAGCGTTCTCAAACATCTCAAGGCTACAGATGATCCGCCCCATCCTGCCCAGGCATCGTGACGCATTTCCGACGCATCCAAGTGCTCTCTATCGAGGCACTTCTTCATCGCCGTGCTATTCGCTGCTTCTGTTCCGGGTCTTCATCGACTGTTGGCCCTCAATCTTCCCATGCAGGCGCCGTTTCTCCGAAATCAATATCCTCTCCGCGCTCTCGAATTTCTCCCTCTTCTGGAATCATCCTCCGTGCGGATAGGCTCAAAGTCACTCAATCGTCTTCTGTCAGTTTCGTCTCGATCGCATGCCTTGCGTACGGTCCTCTGCGGGGACTGGCAAACAATGATTGGTCCTTATTTATGCTTCCCAATCTGCATCCCCTACCAGGTGCTTCCTATTGAGGCCACCTGCACTCTCTAGTGCATACACCAGTTGACACTTACTCTCATTCATGCGTACATCGTCATGTTTCTGCCTTCCATGATCCACAGGGACCCACAGAAGTGCCTACTCAGATGTAATCGTTCGTGAGTGTTCGCACTGCGGGTGTCACTGTCACTGAAACTGAACAGATGTCCTCCGCATAGCATTAACCCTTTCATCGATCGTGGCGGGCGGGGTGATAATTAATAACCCTACAGACCGTTCCGGTACCTCAGAACTTTGTCGATTATCGCGCTGCTCATCTCGCTGTAATACAGGACCCGCAGCAGATAGGCCGCACCCGCACCCGATTCGTCCGAACTTTTTCTCGCCGTCGGCCGGAAGATAATTGGTTTTATTTTATCATCTTTGCGCTGGATGGCAATGTACTGTCACAGGAAATTCGACCCCAACTTCAAGTATTCCGATCGCATGATCAGTCATGCAAAGTCCTCGTACAGTGATTTTGTATTGGGAAAGGTACGTGCCTGCAACCTCCTTCTGCCTGTATCTTCACCTTGAATACCGGCTTGTCTTGCAACATTAACACAATGATCTGCAGGTCCAACATGGATCAAACTCCCCGCGTTGTGTTCATTGACCCATAGCGCTGGGACACGCCTGTTTTCAATTCCACGTTGGCCAGATTCCAAACGAGTGCCCGTTCGATTCCGATGTGGGTCATAACGAACCTGTGTATGTTTTTTTTCCCCTTATGTGAGCACTGCCTCTCAATCGCGCTGTACGCACACCCTTGCACGCAGGATCCGCACTTGAACATCGCCGCCTTGCTGGGCTCCAGACGAACGCTCATTCGCCGGGTCACCCGTTCAACTCGGGGTTGAGCGATGAAAACATGAAAATGCCGTCCCCGTTTTTTGCTTGCTCTCTGTGTGGCTTGGTGTTGCTTCTGTGAAATCCAGTTCAGGGACAAAGCAGCCCTAATCCGACCGGAAACCCGGTTCTTACCCGAATGTTGGCATTCAAATTCTCTGCACGCGTACGTCCAACATAATGCTGCTTGCGACTCTACGCTTCCCAAATGCTCATATCGCTAGCTCGATAGGGGTTGGATCGCATCTGCACTGCTGCGGGTCGATTCGACACGGAGTGTACGAGTCGGGGTCGGTCATCCGGGGTGAAGTTGCATTTTTCTTCTCTTTTGGCTCTGGTCTTCCTTTTTCGACTCCAGTCATTCCAACGTGCAGGATAAAGTGCAGAATCAACTGAAGGACCACAGTTGCATACCGCTGCGCGGCGGGTCCGGTCGCATTGTATGCATCAACATCGGTTGAAGGCTTTGGTGCGCGTTAGGCTCCATATGAGAGCTAGCTAGGACGGATAGATAACGATGAGGATAGACTTTTACGTCCCAAAACCCGGAAAGTCTTCCTCTTTGTATCCACCTTCAATTCTGTGAACTCGTATACCTTCCGACCCGCAAACGTGCCCAAGTGTGCTTGTCATCAAGACGCTGAAAGAAATTGCCTTGGTTTGCAAAACCGTCCAGGCCCATAACGTCGCACACGACGGAGGCGACCACAGTCCCGTCTGCCCAAATGTCCCCGTCACGGAGACACCGCAAGAAATGGGCGTGGTCATTGGAGGGCTCCTGTAACCTGATCCAATCATCATACTCCGCAAACACGTTTGGACCCCCATATTGCGTGTTCCACCTTTCGTAGACCACAAACACATTCCGCCAAATCTCCTCATCATCCAGGCACCGCAGAAAATGGTCGTGGTCTGCGAAGGGGCCCTCAAACCGCTTGAGCTCGGTGTACTCGTACCAATAGTACCCTCCATTTGCGGAAAACACGAAGAAACACTCGGTGCCGAAGAGCCAGTCGGGGATGAATGCGAGGGGCTCGACCTCTCCGACAACGCCCCAGACCCTCTTCATGCCTTCTGTGGAGATGTGGCCCTCGTAGTACTCCCGCTTTGTGTCCCAGTTCGGCCAGTCGCTTGACCAGGGCTCTAGGAGGGGAAAGCTGGCTTTGTACCAGGTCGTGATGTCCTTCGGGGATAAATCTGCGCCCAGCATCGGATCCGGCGCGCGACGACTAAGTATTGTGCTGCCTCAATAAAGGCAACTCGCGATAGAGACAAAGTTGAACGGTTAGACTCACAGAGAACCTTAGAACACGCTGGGAAAGGCGGGGGATCGCAGCGGCCTGAATGCGTCGCGAAGAGTGTGCGAACAGGGATCCTGAGAGGCGAAACATGATGATCCTCCGGTGCTGTGAGGCTTTTATATGCTGCATCATGACATCATTGATGTGGATCAACACATGCCGAGGCATAGGGGTAAATTGCGCATGACACATTCCTGACCACGTCAAGACTACGCTTGGACTACGCATCCGTTTTCTTCCTTACCACCACAACGATTTTTCGCGCACAATTATCCCTCCCGCTTATTCGCCCTGTCTCCAGTTCAAAGATCGGTGCGAATATACAGTAAGTATCCAAGGACAGCAGGCCGCCTTTCATTCCGGTTGTAGCTTGGCTACAGCTGCTCCTCTGCGCATTGTCGTGAATCGCATTTTCTGGGTGATCTCTCTCTGAATGCCGAACACCCATGTAGCCACAACCGTGGTGCTGCAATATCTCATCGTCTACCCTCTCCGCCTGTGTCGTCGTCCTCCCTTCGGAGTCCATACCGCGCACACTCTCGCTCCAGATTCAGAAGAACGACTCGTCTTGCTTCTTCCTTCCTTTGCATGTGGCCGATTCCACTTTTCGCCCCCACCTAATTCGCTCGTGACTTGCCTGTATCTCTCGCAATCTCGCTGAACCTGGACTATCTACACGATGACTCATGAGTCACCACAGTCTTCTACCTCCTGCTTGGACCCCGGGACAAATATCCACCCAAATCTCCTTGGTCCACTTCAGAATTTGTTCCTCAACCAGGAGCTCCTATTGAATTTATTCCGGCTACCCGACCGACTCAGCCTTGCGATTTGCGCTCAAAAGGTACGGGTAAACCGTGAGACCGAAAACCACAAGCGGCCGCCGATCCATCAGATCGTTACTACAATGCATCTGTCACCTGTGACGCGGTCACACTTTTTCTTCTTCTGCACCACCTCCGCCTCGGGGGATCGCAGCCTTGGCTATGCATCGTTGCCTTGGGATACTCGAGATGCGCCAAGAGATATGCTCTCACCTAGATCCGACTGACGGTCAGACCCTGACCACGCGTACGACTCTGAATTCCGCCGCATTGGCGACACTCGCGGCTATGGCGAGAACCTGCACCATATTCAGCAGCCCCGCACTCGATATCCTCTGGAGGGCTCAAAGTGAATTTGGACCCTTTCTCCGACTCATGCCGGACGATCTCTTCGTTCTTTCTCCGACGCAGAAGTACTTCGGGCTGGGTGTTTGGCATATCTGGGTAGGTTGTTTTCTCTTCACCTCTTTATCCTTACACGCCACTAAGTTGACTTCGCCATAGGATATGGTACGGCCGATCACTGCCACGGACTGGATCCGGCCCCTCATATACGCACCCAGAGTTAGGGACTTGACACTACTGTCCGATTCACCACCCCTGGGAGCGGAGACTCTAAGAGCCCTCAGCCTGTGTTGTCCGAGCAGCTTTTTGTTTCCCAACCTCCGCACTGTGTTTTGGCGAGGCATACAGCATCCATTTCCCACCCGCATCTTTTTCCCACCTACGCTGAAGCACATCACGCTTTACGATTGGGAGGTGTCCATCACGGTGGCATCACCAGTCTTTCCCTTCTTTCGACGCTTGCTACTTCCTGTCCCGGATTGCGGCACGTGTCCATCTACATTTCGCCCGGCTCAGAGTCAGATCGTGTTGACACTGCCATGTCGCTGTTTGTCGGCCAATTGCGGAGTGTCCATTCTTTGGTGATTCATGCGCCCACAATGGCGATACTGAACCAAATAGCGCACCTTCCGCAATTGACAGCACTGGAGCTCGGCGGACATTCCTTCCAATACGAAGCCATCGAGGGGATACATTCCCCTATGTTCCCCCGTCTTCGTCGACTCAACCTTGGATCGATTGAAACCAGATCGGCAACGAAGCTTTTCCGTTGCCTTTCTCGTACCTCCCTCGTCGTTCTCAGGATGACTCTGACGACGCACCCTGCTATGAGTGCGTTGTTCCAAGCATTGCGGTCGACCGACTCCCACGAATCCTTGGGGTCACTCAAAATCACTGCCTACGGCTACGACGACCCCCCCGGCGGGTCAAATCGGACCTGTTGCATCTCTGGTCGCTCAGTGAGCGCTCTGGCATGCTTCCGCAACATGACAACCTTGCACATCGAGTCAAGCATGGGACCCGATCTGGACGATGCGACCATGGCCACCCTGGCGAGTGCTTGGCCCCTTTTCCAGCGATTCACGCTGGAAGTGGACGATGACGTGGTGTCGACCCCATGGATACCAACTAAGATAACGATCCAGTGTCTCCAGAGCTTCGCCCGGCATTGCCCCTTGCTGCAGTATCTAGCCATATCCTTCCATGCAACATCGGTCCCGTCCCTACGCGACGAAAGCGCGGTGCAAAGCAGTCTCAAGGAATTGCAGGTCGGGTTTTCTCCTATATCCGATCCAGCTCCAGTATCACAGTACCTGTGGAAGCTGTTCCCGCTTTTGCGCCAAGTGCGGGCGCGAGGTGTGGAAGAAAACACTAATTTCCATCTCTGGGCCCGGGTTGAAGACCAGATTTGGGACGTGGCCGACCCTGGTTGGGCAGATGGCTTGGACTCGGAAGAGGAGTGATTATAGTCACAACCTTGGCTTAGAGCTACCCATGTTGCAATCAATTTTCTTTACATCGAGTATCAAGTAGGTGGGAGGGAGAAGCGAGTTATCTTGTACCCTGCATTTTTAGACAGGTTGACTTCAGTGGCAGTTGCGAGCGGAAAGTCAGTGCACGAGAGTTGTCCGCCGAGCTAATCGAGTGAAAATTTAGGTAACCCTCTCCATTGGTATTTCAACGATCTGCAAGAGTGATCCTTCCGCTGGTTATTTGCTTTATTCCTTTACGCGAATATTCAGAGCGTTAAGCACAACCGAATAACATCATGAATTGCATACACGCGGAAGGTTCTGGGGACGCGGGTCAGCCAGGCGCACAATGAATGGTAAAACAACACTTGAGGTGACTGCACATGACCTGGCCCCGAGTCGAACGGGCTGCCTCCGAGTATCCATGGGCCAAAATACCAATGGATGGAGGTGCGCGCCTCGCGCCGTCAGGTCTTATACAAGTGGTATTGGAAGTTTGGATACCAAAACAAGTGTTGGCCGTTTATGTCCCAACGCAGAATCGAACCGCGCTCCTGCATATTGCGCAGAATCTGGGACCAGCAAATCTGACTAATTGTATTGTAGCAGGGTTGGAGGTGGTTTGAAATTGGGCCTATGAACCAACACCAGCGATGCGATTGGAAAATTCCGGATCTTTGACTGTGTGTATAGACGGCAATATGACTGGAAGAGCCAGTGCGGCGAACCGTGGTGCTCGTCTCGTCTGGTCGTGGTGGTTATGCGGATGGAACGGACCATTGATTTCCGGATCGCACCGCCACACATCTGTTTCCTTCTTCCCACCACCACAACGGTTTTCGAACACTACTGTCTCTCCAGCTTTGCTGCCTCCTGTTCATAATTACATTGGCGGGGGCACACCTCCACGAATTCATTGCCCGCATTCCCTACCGGCAGCTCCTCTCCGTCTTGTATCTCATCCGCACCGTGGCCGCCTCGCCCATCTCGCCGACGCAACTTCATTCCCTCCTTCCTGACCTCCATCCGCTCTTCCCCCGTCTCTACGTAATCGTGAATCCCGCCCGCCGCGGCGCGTATACATATTCCTGAGTCGTTTCTGACTCCTCTGCGGGACCCTCCGGTGTCCACGCCCCTCAGTCTGGCCGGTGCCGAAAGCTACAAGCCCACACCTGCAACACCTCTGTACAGCTCGCCGAGGCTGCGCAGGTGAACGTGAGTATCCAAGGGTGCGATGCATATTGGCGTCATTGTGGGTACACGGCTGATCCGTTCACCGCCAAATCGTGATCTGTGGCCAACAGGCTATTTTTGCAGCGCAGGTGGGTATATGAAGGGACGGTGAAGGTCACGGACATCATCATCTCCCACCTTCATCTCTGCCCTACCCACCATGTTCAATCTCCAACTTGCCGCGCTTGTCGCTGCCGCCGCTGTCTCAGCAACTGCCATGTCCCTCGACATCTCGTCGGTAAGTCTCGATTCGTGCCACGCGACAAGAGATCTGGATTGAGACCGTCTATGCAGAGACAGCAGAGCTCACAGGGCGGCGAACTCTACGCATGCGAAGGCGGATGCTTCACTGAGTCCTGCGGCAACATTAGTTTCGATGTGACTTGCACTTCTTTGAATCTGCCTGGCTCAACTGCACCAATCATGAGCTGGAGGGTACCAGCACACTGGTCGTGCACGATGTACGAGTAAGCCGTTCAATTTCCACTGGTCTCCCTCCCTGACGAGCACCTTCGTGTCTCTTACAGATCGGTGGACTATTGCAATCCAGCTAGCAATACTGTGACGAATCAGGAACAGCTAGGATCCTTCCCGGGCCATCAGATGAATATGTTCCTGTGCCGGTATAACGCGTCGCAGACGGCTGCTCCTACATCCTCGGCGGTCTGTTACACTGATTATGGGACCGTCACCCCAACCATCCCCCCCTCCACCAGCACTACCGGCTCCGCATTGGGGGCAGGACGGCGGAGTATGGGCCACATGGACATAGGCTCGGGGGAAGAGTCCGAGCTTGCGCAGGAATAGATTTGTCTACTACTAGTAATAGTATCGCCTTACGTTTGTCTTTCCTCGTATTGATTAGCTTGATATTCACTGGTTGATTATCGTGCGCTACGTACTGTGCTCTTGCCGCTTTGGATTGAGACTCCAGCCGCCGTAAACAGCCTGGGCGTCCCCCAGGATGTTCCGAGATCATTTGCCGGCTCGCCGAGTTGCGGCCGTACACACCGAGTGTAATCCGGTGGTCCGGCAAGTCCCGGCCATCAAAGCCGGCCGGCTTGAGGGAGTTCAACGGAGAGCGTTCGCGCGTGTCCGAGCCGGAATCAGGCTCTGGGATGTACTTACAGCATTTGGTATTGCCTGCCTCTTCCCTGATGCAGAATTTCAATGATGCAGCCTCGGAATTAATAGAGCGGCGCTTATTCGATTACTGCAACATCCTGCGACCTGTACGATCAAGGAGGGTGCAGGTCAGCTCGTGCATGGAGAAACACTTTCTCGGACGTACGGTATGTACATCAGTGGCTGCGGATCCCAGCCATACTGATAAGGGTTCAACATTGCGGCAGCTCTGTGAGGTGGGCCAAAAGGCCCATCTCCGACTTTCTCTTCCTCTACCACGATTTCTAGTATCAGGCCCTTGAATTCATCACCGTCATGACCAGACTCCTGGGATTGGAATGTCAGTCGTCAAATTAGCAACCGCTGGCCCATACCTGGAGAAATGGTCTGACATCACGGACTGTCCCACGCAAATGAGACTTCTCGAACAGTGTGTTGATGGGTCCAAGTGCTGTCGAATCGTGCTTGATATATTCGTACACCCAGGAAACTCGACGTCCACACTGTAGAGATTGGCTCGCTCGTGATCTCGATTATGATCGGAAATTCGCAATTACTCACCCAGTTCGAATCCGGTTCTGTATCCAGCCACGTGCACTGTTCGTTGTTGTTGAAACTGCCTAGCCTGAAAACGTTTCTGCGGGGATTCATATCCGGCTCTACCTCGGACTCACGGTAGTATCACACGGTGTCCATTTGCCGTCCTCAATAGTGCGATTACGAACTCTTTATGCTGCATGCGGAGGATAAGAAACCAATCGTTCCGGATGAAAAAGATAGCATACGTGGTCAGCCCACCTCGTGCCTTGCACGACGGAATGGACGACATGCCCGTCGCCATTCCAGAAGAAGACATGTTGTCCTGACTGCTCATCCTAGATCATTATATCGTTTATCCGAAGCGAGATGCAGGACTTTCCCAGATTGATATCTCCCAGAACCTCGCTAAATCAATGACCCTGAGCTCGTGCTGTCTATTTCGGAGAGCTGAAGCCACTGACCGGTCGCCGGTTTGAGGCGGGTACTTGCCAGTAGATCACCATTGCTTCCCTCGACATCCGTCGATGTGGAACTTGGGATGGGAACTTGCTGCTCTGTGCTGACTCGGCCCTTGCCCGTAACGACGTGCTGTCGATCGAGGCCAAATCTTAGCTTCCACTGTCGAGTGACCAACAATACGGGCCGTGTCGTGGTGGCAAAATCCGCTGATTCCGAATCAGAGACGGCAAAAACCCCAAGAAAAATCCTCACTGAACGACTTCAGTAGGGAAATTTTCTGTCCCACTCCCCTGGCGCTTTCTGTGGGTGGAAGGCCTTCGGGAATTACCCTCACTTACCTAGTTTCCTCTACCCCGGGCTCGCCTTGTTCATCGTCTCGTTCATAAATTCGCGGCAGTAGTGACCCAAGATCGTGCCTATCTACACGAGTCCACGCACGCGGGAATAGGGCTTCCACGTCAGGACTGATACGGGCACATTAGATCTATCAAGAAGATAACGCTCACTTACTTCGTGAGAATCTCCACCGCTTGCATGAACACTTTGTACCACGTGCAACACCGCACTTGTTCAAACACCAATCCGCCACTCCAAAGTAGGAGGCCAGCCAAAATGGCGTCCATCAAAGTGTCCACACCTTCAAGATCTCGGAAGACATGATCTGCGACTTCCACACCCGTAGTATGTACACCGTGATCTTGCAGGATCTCAACCATCGCGGAGCATATCTTCTTCACGAGATGTTCATGCGAAGCGCCCCCTCCGAGCCAGAAAGCGGGTAGCTGCAGGATGCCTGCGAGATACCGGATGGCAAGGGCGCCTGTAACTGGGGAGCTTCGTCTGGTCGGATGGATCATGGATGAAATTTTAAGGATGAAGTGGCAGGATGAGACACGCACTGGCAATCGTACGCGACCAGTAGCCGCTCAATGGGCGTCAAGCTCCCGGACTCTGTACGGTGCGATGTAAGTCCCCGCAGGGACGCTCCTTCGGTGATCGGCGCAATATCCTCGTCGAATAAACAGGTAGCTGCAAGATTGCGAAAGAAATTCCATCTTGGGTCGACATATTCTTCTGAGCGGTCCCACAAGATCAAAAGCTTCTCTTTACACCGCGGGAGCCTTTGCAGAACGATCGTTTGATGAAATAGAGCCCGCATTCCCGGAAAACTGGTGGACAACTCGATTATACTCGTGAATGCAGCGATCTGTGTTGATGCTGCCTCGCTCCTATGAAGGCTCGTCCTAAGTTACTGAGTAGTAGGTGATACAATTTGCTCACGGGAGAGAGTAATGGATGATGCGCGCACAATATTTCTCGATTTGTGGAGGAGGCGCGAGGGTGAGATTTTCCAGTTTGAGGTAGCACTCCTCCCCCTCGCCCAGATAAATCCGAATCCTATCGGCAATGGCTGCAGGCCCGAGTCCGGCTCCGTGCGCGATGCGATTGACCCTCTTCTCCAGTTTATGCCCCAAGCTGGAGTACATTTCGTTTAGGATCCGACCTGGGCCTGCCGCAGACAGAGACCCCAGGACAAGGGGGCCATGAGAGGCGGAGGCTGGCATCAATGCGGCATCACTCCGAAGCGTGAGCGCTTTGCTGAAGCTGGACGTGTTTTGCATGGGCGGCGGGAGTGGGAGCACCGTGAAGAGGATGGGTGGTGTAGTCAACTTGTGGGCACAGCACGAGGCACGAGACATCTCACGCCTTTTGACAGACTGATCCGTTGATGTTCATCGCCATAAATTTTCGAAGGATGGTCACGCAATCCGCTCCTGGCCTGGGGAATGGGATGAGAGAGAGTACTCGACGGTCGCCATAGATAACAGCCCCATTCATGACTCACGGCGTCCCTCCTAACACATCTTGCTTCCGATCGTCGAGGAAGGGAGAACATCAAAGACACAGGCAATGTTGGCAGGTGCACAGAGCTACAAAGGCTGGACCTGCTAGTGGAGAGAGCCATGGGCCGGCCAGACTGAATCGAGCTGCCTAGGGCCTTCCGATGCGTATCCGGTGGTCAACAGCCGATGACTCGAAGCGCCGGCAGATGGAGACAAGCAGAGAGAGGACGTGCGAACAGGAGACATAGGCGGGAATAGTACTCTGCAGAAATGGAACAGACTCAAGTGGTTAGCGGGCGCAGGACTTGCACGGGAAGCAGCGCCGACACTGGTGGTGGTTGGGAAGAAGAGGCGAACCGGATCATCAATCAATGATCAACGATCAGCCGCCGGCTCACTGCCACTGATCTGGTTTTTCCTTTCACCACCCACCATCCTCGACCTCCTTGACCTTGACCCGCCTGCAGATGATCCAGGAGTGAGTTTATCTCAAGCTCATGATCTTGGATGCTCATACCGGCCATTGAGCCGCCTGTGCATCTTTCTTCCTCGCCGTTGGAGTGGGAGGGGATCGCTGGGAGGCCGCGCGAGGGCAAAGCAAGCAAAGCGATCGATAAGGCCAAGAGGTGGGCGGAAGAAATAGCCGAGATATCATGCTCTCTTCGGCGATCGGACCGGTGTGCCATATTCCGCTCATTGTTCACGCACTGCAACCTAGGCAGACTGAAAAAGTACCCAGACCCCCCCATTTCTCTGTCTTCCCGACCTACCTAGGTACTTTTTGTGAAAAAATTGCATCGGGTCGGCGTCTAAAACCGAAAATGATCCGACGTCCTCTTATGGACCGCATTTGATCTGGCCCTGATATTGGAGGATGAGGTGCAGCTGGTCACAGAAAAACCACCCAGGCCTCCCCATAATACGCCACCAGCTATCCACTGGGATTTATCCTGGATTTATTTGCATGATCCATTTCTGAGAAAACAGCGAAATGATGGCATAGCCGACCCGGCAGCTCTCACCAATGAAGGGAAAAAATAATTTTCGTCGGAAACACCTTTTCTGGAGAGGAATGAAGCGATAGGAGCATGATATCATTTATTTTTCTTCCGCCCACCTCTTGGATAAGGCAGGAAGCAAGCACAGAATGGTGACTAATCTACAGAAGCTACTGCCAAACACGGCCAACCTGATGTGGTGTGGGCCGACGCCCACCACCACACCGTTGCGTCATCTGTGGCCGCCCATCTCGAACGGTAGCTGGTACTTGGGCCGCTGAAGGCTCGTACCATACCCGATTCCCTCTCTTTGGGGAGTCTACATGAATGTTACCGGTATACCTCTTGATCTCTGTGCAATGGTTGCCTCTTGCCCGAATTCTCATCGCCGCGTTATATACATATACCGCACTTCTACCGGGGCAACTCTTCCCCGTTCTGCTCCGTTTACACCGTGACGCGCATCATCTCGAATCTGGATCACGGTCCCTGAAACCTTTATCTGGGGCTCGGAGTTTATGTGTTTGTTCACTACAATCGTACTTGGTACGGTCGTTCCAACTAGTGATGTTCTGGCCGTGGCTTGGCCTGAAAGCCATGGCTTTGGCCCGCTTTTGGGTGGCTTTGGCTTGATAAAACCAGAGGCCAGGCCAAAATGTTTGGCTGTGGCTTGGCTTGGCCTGGCTTTGGCCCAAGCCATGGCTTTTCGAGTGAATTCGGGCCGCGTCTCAACTGAGGTATGCATCATCCAAATACGGTCTTGGGAGCTAAAAATGTGCTGTCAAGCTCGTCTAACACCAACCACGGAAGTATTTTCGTCGAAAAAGGCAGAATGAGATCATTGAGATGTCGCCAGAAATATTTGATGTGTAAACTTCGAGCTCGCACCGGTGTCTGAAAGGGCAAGAATTTTCCCAGGCATCCTGATCTGGCCCAAATCATGACGGTGGCTCCTGCAGTACTCATGTGAGTTGAATTTGAATATTTTGCTCACCGATTTACTATGTTCAGACGGGGGTCCAAAAGCCAGGGCTTTCTGGCCCGGCTTTGGCCTGAAGGATGTGCGAGCCAGGCCAAAAGCCACGCCAGGCCAAGATTTTGGCCTGGCTTTGGCCCTGGTACCAAAGCCAAAAAGCCGTGGCTTTTTGGCCTGAAGCCAAAGCCAGAACATCACTAGGTGGACATGGTTTCTGAAGAGGTGCAAGATAAGACTTTAACTCGAAGCTTGGCTGTTGTTTGCTGGCTGTCGTTGAATACTCAGACCTTCACCACCTCGTTTGACGCGCGCGGGGGACATCCTTAGCACTCGAACCTCCGCAATCAAGCCTGATATTATGATTGAACGTTCCAGCCTCTGTTACGTCTTCTCAACCGTCTGGTACATCGCGAGGAACGAGCAGCAGAAACTCGGAGGTGGTTTACGGTACACAGCGACTCGGAGCAAGACTACTGTGCTTCCACTCCGTGTCGGCTTGCAGCTCGGGGTTCGACTCCCCGCGTCCGAACTATATATGACTTGAAGAAGCTGGGTTTTTGTTTCCAGTTAGCTTCCAGTCACATGCTTTTGCCTTACCACTTGATTCACCTCCGCTGTTCGGTTGGGGGCAACTTGAAGGGTAAAAGGACAAGTCAACACCGAAAGTCATGCGCAGCGTCGTGTTTGGTTGACACCGACAGTTTGGATACCTGAGACGGAGAATTGCAGCCATGGACTGGATTCTTTTTATGACGATGGACCAAATATAAATACCTGAATGCAGGCGAACGTGACTCGAAGGGATGTGGGTAATTCGCGGGCAATCCGCGACGGGAGGGAGAGCGGTGGGGACACGAATCTGCGGGAAAATAAATACGGAGGTCACAACACACGCCACTACTTAACACGGGGAGTTGAGAAGGAACCATAACCAAATATACCGGTAAACAGCCCATAATTCCTCTATTGCGAGGACTATGCGAACAAGTGATTGAGTCCATCGTACTCGCAGCAGATTTGCTGCAACGTCAAAGTTTTTGCAGCGCTCGGAGTCTGCCTCGCATAGTAGTGAAACATCTGACAAGAAAAAATCTGATTTTTTTTCCCTTGTACGGCCCGACCCCGAGTCGAACGGGTGTCCTGAAACAAACGATGTCGATAGAAGGACTACGAAGGGCAGGTGCGGTCCAATCGCTATCGAGCCGACAGTAGCATGCATTGAGTCATGGAAGTTGGACAGAAATAGGGGTGAGGTTCGAATGAACGTAGGACTGTCGGCTGCCCGCAGGCCGAGGCAAACGCTGAGGTACGCACCGTGACTAGTTCTCAAGATAGCTAGATAAGGAATGTATGGGGTGGAGGGCTCGGCGGAGCAGCGTCCGACGGCTGCGAGGCACAAAGAACTGCGTGAGGATGAGGGCCAGAGGCGTACAAATCAGAGCTGGATCAGCACACAAAAATAAAATGCAGTAGACATTGTTGGTGGGCCGGACGATATCGGTTGCGAGGGAGCTGACGCCGTCCTAGTATTAAGTATACGTATCCAAATGGCAAATGCAGTGTTGGGACACGGATGTCAGGATGTCACTAGGAACCATTGGGGTGAGCGGTGATTATGCAGAGACGCAAGCGAAGGACGTTTGGGTGGGGTAGCAAGGGAGAGAAGCAGCGCCGACGCTGCGAAGACGTGGTTGACCGGGAGAAGGGGCGAAGCGGATCAATAATCGATGATCTCGGCGCTTCACCGCCACTGATCTGCTTTCTTCCTCTCACCACCACCATCTTCGACCTGCAGATTGATCGGGAGTGAGCTCATTTCGACTCGACTGTCCTAGAAGTTCATACTGGCGATGTAACCTTTTGCATTGCGCTTCCTCGCCGTTTCGTCGTCTGTGTCCCGGTATCGATGGTGCTTGCGACGGCGTTGAAGGGTCCCTGATTGCCTCTCTAGCGGCGCGACTACTGCGTTCTCAACTTCTGTCTGTCGGCTCTCTGGGTTCTCAATCAAGTACATGGCTTGTATTGCGCTTTCCGCAACCAATCCTCCCAATCCTTCGCCCTTTACTTGCGCGTCGTCGCCACGCTGGGGCAGGCTCTGTCCAAATCCGATTCGATGGTGTACTTCCCAGTCTTCCAACACTGCCATAATTTCGTCGATTCTCAGGGGACTGGATCGTGGCTACAAATGCCCACCTCACCTTAGTTCGCCTCCATCCGTGTCCACGAGAAAAAGGGTTTGTTCGGATTTCATCTGAACGCCCGCATTCCGGTCCGCCTCCATCGCTTATCTACGGGGACAGATACTCGATCTAGGATCAGCCCGCTTGGTCTCTTACCGCGCTGCGCACGAGGGCAGAAATCGAGACACGCATCTTCAAAATAAAAACGCGCGAGCCAATCTCATATGTCCCGGGGCGAATCGAACGCCATTCCCTGTTACATGGTCAGTTGTCATTGACTAGCGTGTCCGTGTACTGATCCTCATACCGGCAATATCTTTGGCCAGTCTCAGCGCGCTGCGGGCGTCAAAGCAATGCTCACCGCGTTATCCCCAACGCATATAGGATCCATGGCGCCAGGGTCATGTAGCACTTAGCCACGAACCTCGACGCATTTGCTAAAGAACCCAAAGTTGAATCAATGCTAGCGGGCCTCACTTGCTTGGTTACCCGGTACTTTGGACTCGAACTCACTCGTGCTCATCTCTGTGCAGTCCTACACCCGTTGCGGCGCTCCGTACCTGCACTCAATTCGCAATTTTTCGAGGACTTAGGCAGGCGCCCGTTCAATTCGGGCTGGGGTCATAAGATAGTCATCATCGTTTCTTTTTCTCCCTCTTTGTGGCTCTCCGGCGTTTCAAAGCTTGGGACTGAGGAATGATCGCACAGGACGTGAATCGAGGTGTGCTTCTTTCGTCTTATTCCATCGAGAAAAAACAACAGAGTCCAGGTTATGCATGTCCCAGAGGCGAATCGAACGCCCGACTCTCCGTAACATTTGAGAAGGGGAGGGAGAAGGGAGGTGTGCGGAGTGATCTGCCGTGATCTACAGGGACTGGTACTTGCCCTTTTCTCGTATAGGTACTTCCGGCGGCAATTTAATGCCTACCCGACGTGCCCGAGTTGCCTGAAGCTGCCTGGGATGCAACAAGTCCCGCAGGTAGGGAGGAGTGCACCGAGTTCGATGAGGTATGCGATTGACAGCAATGACATTCCAACCAACAAGCAAGCAAGGTCGCAATGGATACCAAAGACGCAAACGCTTGAGGCAAATTCCAGGCTTCAGACTTCCGTTCGGCAAGACTGATTCGGCCCAAATTTGAAGGCATACCGGAGATTCAAATTCGAAGTAGCTGTCCTTCTGTATGGCGGGCCGCGTTTGCAGTCTCCTGCAGGAATTCATCACAGTTCAATGATGGGCAGGGGTGGAGACACTCGCTCGAACTGTGATAAGTATTCTACATACCCTGCGAGGAAGACACTACGGCCAATGAACGGCTAGTATGAGTGTTCCAGCTTGTGCGAATGAAATCTGAATGCAAAGCAAGTGTGCTAAGGATGCCCGGCCGAGGTTTGAAGCCCAGTGAAAACGCCGTCTTGGGAAATATCGGCAGGTATAGCGTGGCCCGAGAAATATCGGCAGGCCTCGGATTTCACGAAATCTGTATCGAGTTGACGGAAGGATGTACTTCAAAAGAATTCAAATTGCTGCGTCACCATACGTATCACACTCGATTGTGATTTCGGATTAATGAATTTAATCGATTCGGATTTCGACTCCGGGCTCCGAGTCCGCGATCACGGAACATTTGCTTCTTTGCTTCCACCAACTCAGAGCAACGTCTCGCTCATGTCGACTGCCTCCGCCAGCGCAGACCCCGAGGAGCTGCCGCCTGGGTTCCGCCGCTGCACATGCGCAACTTACTGCGGCATACAAGGCGTCCCCGTACCTCAATCCACTTATTCTCGACACCAGCGCACTGAAAATGGCAAAGACAAAGCCCCCCGTCAACGACCTACGAAAGCGCAGCAGTCAGCCAGTGTATCTGGACCAAATAGCTCTTTAGCGCGTAGTCAAGACTCTAGCTCGGCTCTTCTACAACAACAAAACCGTGAACAACCAGTGGTAGGTTCTCGATTCAATCTGTGGCACGTTCAGTCCAAATTTTGGCTTGCGAAATAGACCACTCACGAAAGGATGATGGAGGAAGATTTTGGACCCTTGGATCTCACCCAACCGGTGATTGCTGCCCTTTCTTCCCATCTTCTTTCGCGATTTGCTGATTTCATCTCAGCCTGTACAGCACCCTCCTCCGTCCAGCATCGATCCTGATCCGCCTGGAATGGACGTGGACCCGCCTCCGCCTGCACCTCCGCCTGCACCTCCGCCTCCGCCTCCGCCTCCACCGCCAAGCTCAACCGTGCGCGATGGCATGGACGACGACGACGACGATATACGTCCACTCTCTCCCACGGATCACCCTCTCGAAATGCCTACCGGAGGCTTCGAATCATCGCTTCGTGAATTCAAAATAACCAATCAATTCATTGCTGGACTCCAGAACGCGACTCTAGACGACGAGAATGAGAATATAGATCCGGAGTTGACATATCGACTGCGAAACCCTGTCGCGGGCACACCAGAGCTCGATCCTGACGAGCGTCTCTCTCTGGACCTCTATTTTTCCGTCGGCAATGCATCAGTCGAGACGTACAATTCGGTTCGCTCTTCCATTCTGAAACGCCATCCCGAGGACCCCATCTTGTCTCATCACAACGTCAAGAAACTCGTTACTGAGCTCAGCGGCGTGGACGCTATCCTTCGGGACATGTGTGTTGGCTCGTGCATGGCATACACGGGCCCTTTCAGCGATCTCGATTGCTGTCCGTATTGTTCCGAGCCGCGGTACGAACCCCAGCGAAAGGGAGCGAAAGTGCCGCGGAAACAATTTCAGACGTTTCCTATTGGTCCACAAATCCAGGCCCTTCGTCGATCACCAGAAGGCGCCGCAGATGTCCGTTATCGCGAGAAATATACCGAGAAGATTCTCCGGGAGCTCGAGGAGAATGACGACGTGAAGATCTCTGCGTACACCGATTTCTTCGACGGAAGCGACTACCTCGATGCAGTTCGGGAGGGAAAGATTAAACCGGGAGATACGGTTCTTTTTGGTTCCATTGACGGCGCCCAATTGTATCGGAACAAAACCTCCGACTGCTGGATATTCATCTGGGTCGTAGCAGATCGCACCCTGGCAAAGCGTTACCGAAAACGTGGAATCCTTCCCGGTTTCATCATTCCAGGACCATTCAAGCCAAAGAACGCGGACAGCTTCATGTATACCAGCTTCCATCATCTCTCCGCGCTCCAACGGGAAGGCTTGAAGGTGTGGGATGCCATAGATGACAAGGTCCTGGATACGCACCCGTTTTTTGCGCTTATGTGCGCCGACGGACCGGGTATGGCTTCCGTGAGCGGTAACGTCGGTCATCATGGGAAGAAAGGATGTCGGATCTATTGCGCAATGACGGGCCGCCACAAACCGGGTGTCTCCCATTATTATCCTGCACGTTTCAAGCCGCACAACTACACGGTAGTGGGCTGCGACCACGACGACATCCCGCTTGGCCCTCTACTCGACAGTTTCGATCCCGAAGAAGCTGCGGAACGTTATCACCAGAGCGTTAAGTTTGTTGGCGAGGCCACAAACAAGACAGAATACGAGAAGCGTCGACTCGAAACAGGTATCTCAAAGCCTTGTATCTTGAGCGGTCTTCCCAGCGGGCATACACTCGGTCTCCCAGGCTGCCTTGCTCTGGACGCCATGCATGCCCCGTGCCTCAACGTCCCCGATCTCTTCATGAACCTTTGGCGCGGAAAATTCGAATGCGAGAAGACGGACAGCAAGGAGCTGTGGGACTGGGTCGTCTTGACCGGCGATACATGGAAGCGCCATGGTCAAGCTGTTGCAGACATCACCAAATACATCCCCGGCTGTTTCGATCGTCCGCCCCGCCTGCTGAGAAGATCAACAGCGGTTATAAGGCATGGGAGCACCTGCTATACTTCTTTGGTCTCGGTCCGGCACTCTTCTACGGCATCCTGCCCGACAAGTACTACCGGAACTATTGCAAGATGGTGCACGCTGTCCGAGTGATTCTACAGGAGGAAACCACCCCAGAAGAACTTCTCGCAGGACATCGTCTGATGTCCGAGTTTTCTGACGAGTTTGAGCTCTTATACGGCCAAAGGCGCGCAGATCGACTTCATCTCATCCGTCCGATTATCCACACGCTATCGCACCTGCTCCCTGAAACTGCGCGCAAGGGTCCTGGGAATATATATTCGCAGTGGGCGCTCGAGCGCACAATTGGTAACCTGGGTCAGGAAATTAGACAACACAGCAACCCGTATGCAAATCTCTCGCAGCGCGCACTTCAACGATGTCAAATGAATGCCCTCGTGTCCATTATACCCGACCTCGAGCCCGACCTCGACAAGCTTCCCAGAGGTGCCGTGGACATTGGCGATGGTTATCGTCTTTTACGAGCCCACGACACCTGCGGAAGAGATGTCAGGCCATGCGAGGAGAACGCTATAAGGGATTATATTGAAGAAGAATTTGGCGAAGATGCTGCTGAAGCTTGGCGTCCTTCGGTGGTCAGATGGGCTAGAGCTCGATTGCCCAACGGCCACATCGCCCGGTGCTCTTGGAAAGAGGACGACATGGAGCAGCTGCGAACAGCGCGGCATGTAAAGGTCAGTACTCCTTCACAATTCGTCGTTCCTTCCCTCACCCCAATGCTCCCCAGATCCGAACCGACAGTGGTATGGAATTGGCGGAGGTGCTCTTCTACTTCATCCTTTCAGTCGGTGATGAAGAACGACACGTTGCCCTCGCTTCTTTCTTTGGTCCACCCAACGCACACCTGTTGGAAATCTCATCAAACGATTACTGGTCCGCACAACACAGGCGCGATAACGACCTCCGTGTTGTTAACATCAAACAGCTCTCCGCGTGTGTCACAATGGCGCCCGACCACCAGTACGCAATTTATCGTTCAGATGGGTCAGAGATCGACAGGTGGTTCTTGATGCAAAAGCCAGGCTGTAAACTGGCCTACTATACCAGACCGGAGGAGTCGATGGAAGTCGAAGAATGACTTGAGTTTTGATCACGGTTATCATCCAATGATTATTCGTAGGATATTTGTATCTTATGGGGGGTGTTATTAGCTACATATTCTCATACCAGCATTGATAGATACGATCATGTATATCCTACAAATGAGAATTTCTGGAGCTCTCTATTTCTGCTCAGTTCATTCGCCTTTGTGCAATGAAATACCTGTACTCTCGGTGTTCGCTGAGCTGTCCACAAGAAATTGGATCGGAAAAAAATACAGCGTGGTGCAAGTCCCTCATATCTACTGGGTAGATGCGTCGTAATATTTCTCCAGGATGGCAGGATGGCGATGGACACCAATCAAAGCACGAAGTAACTGTATTTGGATCTGTTTGTTTCACAGCCTTCACAGCCCCCCGTCTCTCCTTTCTTCCTGCATCCACGCCAATCCACGCCATGGGCTCCCCGGGCCCATCCAGCTCTCGCAGCCGACTCAGACTACCATCGGAATCTTCCTCTTCAAGCTCTTCGCACACTCTCGACTCTACTTCGCCATATTTGGACTCTTTTGACGCGTATAATAATCGTACCTTCTCCCAGCACTTTGCCCGAGATTCACTGGATGAAAGGGACTCCTACTACCCCCGACAGTACCAAGATCCGTTTGCGAACTCCCGCCAGGCAAGTGAATCGCCTTGACCCGGCATTTGGTCACTCAGATACAGTAGTCGCAGCAGGGAGACTATCGACATCCTATGCAAAGCCAAAACCTCAACACTACACCACGTTTGGGCCCAACGTTCGACATCCAAGCGCTGCGCGAGGAGAATCTGGTACTTCGGACGGAGAATAGCATGCTTAGGTACGTTTCTTCATTTTACTTTGTCGCGGAGCAGCGAATCATAAGTACCGCCTTCCAGAACCGCCAACCAGTCGCTTATGTCGATAATTGCCTCCCGCGCGCCCGTGCACGACACTACATCGTCTCTTCCCCAATCGTCTCGCCCCTCCGACCTTCCTTCCCTTCAAGAATCGGATTTTCCCAATACAAAGCTCTGGCAAAAAACCAAATGGGCATCAAAAATCACATATAACCAAGCTCGCTCTACCACCCAAAAACTCAGCCGGAACAGTCTCCTCTTCCTAGAGCACCAGGATGGCACGCCTCCGACGGAAGAAGAGATCAAATCCTATCGAAAATTCTGCTATAACTTCTTCTTCGACAAAAAATCATCTGGTTCAGCACCTCGCACATGGGGCGAGGCAGGCCTTTCATTTATAGCCGAATTCCGCTCCGCTGCTGAGCGGGATTTCCCTGATCTGCGTCTTTGCAGCAACCACTGGAAAGCCGACCAGTTGGGGAGCACCGTCTTTTTCAGCTGGACGGGTACACACGGAGCAAAGGTGAAACAGGAGACGGAGGAGCCTAACTTGTCGGATGACGATGACGTCGAAATTGTACCATCGACCTCGAAGCGTCCCGCGACTGAAGCTGGCACGGAACGGCTTCACAAGCGGGCGAAGAAGGACGACCCTGCTCAGCCAAAGGAAGGTTCGAAGGAAGTATGCATTGCATCCTTACAGCGTACACTGCCAAGGCTGACATATCCCTCAGAAAAAGCGCAAGAAGAGGAAGAGTCCCTTGTACGTCCATTGATCAATGCTATGTTAATATCAATTAACTTCTGCCAATTAGATTTGGCCAGACGCCGAGCGCACCCACCGAGCTCCTTGACTCACTCGCTCCGCCGGCGGCCTCGGCCGACACGCCGTCGACACCCGCAAGCGCCACCGACTCTGCCCACCCTCCCTCCTCCGTCGTCATAAGCTCTGATCCCCCTTTTCTGGTGCCCGCTCTTCCTGTCGCTCCCGCTCCCGCTCCTGCTTTCGCTCCCGCTCCCACTCCTGCTTTCGCTCCCGCTCCCTCTCCCGCTCCCGCTCCCGCTGTTCCCACTCCCGCTGCCTCTTCCCCTGTTGTTGCTCTTGATTCTTCTACCATCCCTCTTCCCCCTAGCAACACAGATTCTGCTGCTTTGAATACCGCCACCGCTCTGCTTCTACTTCCCAATACTGTCTCAGACCCTGTTTTGACAATGCCAAACCCTACTGTCGCTCTCCCTCCTCAACCCACCCCCAAATTTATCCTGCCCCCAAACCGGCCAACAACTGCATCGACTACATCCGTGACGACTTTCAACCAGGAAAACAAGCCACCGGCGGCCCAAAAGAAGACAAAATGGAATCCTTCGTCCAAATCAATAACGCCGCGGTACGTGATCTGCCTTCGCATCGCTCCCTCCTGCTAAATATGTGCTCTAGTGGCCTTTGTGCCTCCGATTACCACAGAAACAATCCGACCGTCCTCGACGGATCCGTGTTCGACACCTACTGGAAGAATCTGGCTGATGCAGATAAGGCTCCGTGGAACGTGCGGTCGGAGCAGGCCAAGGCTGCACTGGATGTACGTGCAACTCGCTTGCGATCGCCGACCATTGCTCTCAAATGTTTTCTTTAGAAGGCGGCAAAGATGAATTGAGGTCAGTACAGTGCTATGTCCTCCTGTCTACCGACTAATACATTCTGTAGGCTCCGATCGTCTCCGTCATCGCTGTGTCAGGGCAAGACTGTAAATTATGTATTATCGGCTCGGCACACACGGTGAGCATCGCTTGCTCCTCCTCCTCCTCCCCAGTATATCTACTAATGTTTTGACAGGTATAATCTATTTCATCGAGTGTGTGGGATAGGGGATGCGAGAAGCGCGGATGCGAAGGCGACGATGGGGATGGGCGCAGGGAGCGGGAGCGAACAACCGGGGCAGACTGGACAGCGGGCAGTAGGATCTGGAGAGGAGCAGAGGCCGGGGGTGGGAGGCGGCGAACAGCGGAGAGCGGGGTGCAGCGGGGTGCAGCGGGCGCGCGGAGGAGCAGGAGCGCGGGAGCGCGGGAGCGCGGGAGCGCGGGAGCGCGGGAGCGGGTGCCAGCATGTATTATTTATATTATAGCGCACTATATACTGCGATGCAACCCAATACCTCGCGATGCAAAAGCGTCAAAAAACCCATTTTTGTAGGGTCTGGCATCGGCGCGCATCGGCGGGCCTCAACAAACATATTCAAGGCTGCGCGATGCACGCCGAGACCTGCCGATATTTCCCAAGACGGCGTTTTCACTGGGTTTGAAGCGCGTGGACACAGGTAAGCAATTGTTGACAAGGGATGCGTATGCGCCGAGTGGAAATGGGTGAATCTCATATCCTTGCTTGACGAAGAAGCAACCACCTGGTAAAATCGGATGTGGTGCATATCACACGGCGAGCGGACCTGGTGGATTGGTATCCTTTGCTTCGCAGCCTAGGGTTCGACCCCTGCGTCCGAATAGGTTGTTGTTTCGTTGTTCTTTTTATTCTCCGGTAATTTGAATCCTCTTTCCAAATACTTCGCGCTCGGGACTCTTTTCACAGCTCCAAGCGTAGCACACTGGAGGGGGGCTCCATGACGGGCATTGAACAATGCACTCACGCTGCAGCAGAGACGATTGAATGGCGGAGCCCTAATTCCAGGGAAGGCCGATGGTCGATTGAGATCTTGGTATCGACTGTGTGGCCGATGAATTTCTAAGAAAATAGAATCAATCGCCCACAGGATGGTGCTTGGAATATTGGCAGTAGTTTTGAGCTGGCCCTAGGCAGACAGAATATATAAAAAAAGTGTTTGACACTCCTTCAAGGCCCGATCCCGAGTCGAACGGGTGTGCTGCATGCAGCTATCAACAGCAAAGCCGGTAGATGGAAGTGCAACGGCGGTCCGACCGCTATCGAGCTGGTGATAGCGTGCATTCCACGGGACGGATATTGCAACGGAAAAGAGGCGCATATGTAGGGGGGAGAGTTTTGTAGGCGTGATGAATGAACACAGCGAGAAGGAGCAGGACAGGACAAGTGGGGATGGATTAAATTGCAATTGAACGTTCTTGTCCGGGCGTCAATCGCCACCTGCAGAGGCCGCGGGGGAAGCAAACCAAGGAAGCGACAAAAATTGCCACGCGTCGTTACTGTGCTGCTGATCCAGAAGAGGTTGCTAGCCGGAGTTGCCCAATCAGAATGGAGGTTTTCCCAGCTTTCAAGTCTTGGGTTTCGTTCAAGAATTTCTGAGGCGGAGATTGCGATGAGATTTTGTCTGAAGTACTCGAAATCAGGATGTCGTTGAAAGAGGACAATTGTTCAGGGCTGGAAAGCGAGATAAAGTCAAAGATGGAAGAGTAAGAAGACCACAAGTGCCTGGGCGCGCGTTTTGGCGAGAGATGAGTGAATAAAGCTCCAGATAATACCAGACTATGCGCCTCCGAGTCAGCCCCTCAGCGACATCCGAGCTGAGAGTAGAAGCATCGACGTTCTCGGCCGCCTGTGGTCCGCGAGTCCAGCAGCGTCGCATAGTTTGGAGAAAGGAAGGAATCGGATCAATATTTGATCGCCGCGCTGCATCGCCACGTGCATCTCTTTTCTTTCACCACCCAACCACCACCTCAGCCCTCCGTCGATTTATCTCTCTCGTCTCTAGACTCTGTCCCCGCCTTTCTGCTCGCACCCGCCACTCTCTCCGCCGCTACCGCCTCCGTGTGACTGCTGTACATTCCGACTCGCGACTCGCACTCCTGCCACCACAAGCTTGCTTACCGCCTTCGCTTTCGCAATGCCACTCGATATTTCTAGTTTCTGTCCACGGCTCCTCATGTTTGCCTCTCTGTGTGCTTTCGCCACGCATTACAGCCGAGCGGCCAGAGTCCGGCTCGCTCTATCGACTGACCATGTCTCTGTTCTCGAATTCCCCAGAACGGGCGTCTTTTCTTTTCGCACACGCTCCTTCCCCTGGAGCGCTAAGATCTTTGCTCCTGTCTCCAAATCTCAGTAGGCGGCGATATCGTGACGGAGCTAGGGCAAGTGCGTTTTTTAGTCGGCGCTATTGAATTTATTTGTGCTTCAATTCGCGGGCACGTGGTTGGGGGCTTTCCCTTCGTACTTTGTTTTACGCTGAGTGCGTTTCCCCAGTGCTTCTCGCGAATAGCTGACGATGTGCTATTTGACAGAAGTTAGTATTTGTCTATTGAGCACCCTTGATTGCAATCTATCTCGCCTCCCGGTAGAAGGGCACGTAGGACTCGGGTTCGCGACATCAGTCTTGAGTGGATGAGTAGAACTCCCATCAAATCTAGCTCCTTTCGGCCCCGCCGTTATTCGGCTCCCGATGAAAACACAGAAACATGCAGTCCCTGGCTATCTAGCGCTTTCGTATACGCGTTTGTGTTATTCCGCATGTTTTCCATCAATTTTACTATGCAGGGATGCCGCGAAAAAAACTGAGATCCGGCACGGAGGAGGTGTTTTTGTTTTTGTTGGAGCGCGGCAATACCCTCCATGTTTTTTCCCTGTCTTGTTTTGGGGAAACAGAGTATAAACTCCTCGCATTTACCAGCCAAGATTTCTGACTCATGATTCATCTGCGGACAAGTGCAGTCACCCAGCCGACCTCGGCATCTGGGTCGAATATACAGGGAAACACGAAGTAAATGTGCTTCAGTATTTTCCGAGGAATTCGGGTCTGAAAAATCATATTCCAGTGTCAGGAAACAGCTCCAGGTTGCTTATACCTGTTTTCTAAGAGAGCTTGAACTTGGAGGGACGCTCGGCATTATTTTTGGCTGCAATCGGCAGGCAACGGCATCTTGCCATTTAGCCTTTGCGAAATGATCGGAGTTCTACTCATCGACTACGAACTCTCGCGACATATGCCTCTAAAATGCTGCGGTTCGCTGCTTATGGACCTACGATGCCCGATCGAATCGCAACTAAATGCCCAACACTATTCTCCACCGCGCATTAACACCACACACTTGGTTAAATTACGCCAGTGGGCAGTGCTGCGGACAGATGGAGATTGACTGTCTCTGTACTACACGAATAGTTTAACAGCTATGCCCGCATTACATCTTTCATCATCCAAACCATCGCTCGCTATCTTCACGCCATGCAACAAAGTCGTCAAGGCCAAGGCTCAGAATCTTCGAGTCCCAATAGGCACGATACTTTCCTCTCCCATTCCTCGGGCTTCAGCTGAACACCGTGCATAGAACGGTGGAAACTTATCGGCTTGCACCGGCGTGGGTGCTGGTCTCCGCAGAGACCACATCCACCGGCGGCGCTCCCTTTCCTGGAATCATTGCATCGCGTTTCCCCGTAGGCCCCGCGACTGGAGGGACAGGAGAGGGAAACATGTTCACACACCCACAAGCTCCGCATCGTCACAGCAGACCTCAACCTCAGACTCTACCTTCATCCCGTCTTGCGCCACGCACAGGACGATCAGTTTCTCCATCCGCAAGCCATCGGCCAGCCTGTGTTCCCGGACGTCATTCCACTTCACCCAATCCCATCCGTGTGCCATCCTCTGCCACACCTACGCGCCAATTTCTACTTCCCAGATCCAGCGGCAGAGTGGACGGGTCACCAAAATCCCGTCCTCGTAACTCGACGTGCAGAACGCGGAGCGTGAGATCCGACGTTACCTTTATGCCATACCCAGGCCCAGATATCGATTCCGGTGATTGCGCTGGCCAGGGAAGATCACCCACTGGCAAGAAATTCGAGCCAAACGAGTGAGGCTTCTGAGGAGGAATGAACTGTGGAACTTAGTAGCACTCAGGATTGCGAGGAACGTTGGCGAGAAGGTCTAGATATTAAAACAAGCATGATATTCAACCTACAGCACTGCGACGTACTTAGTCTACCGGTAGCGACATGCTAGCGAGATCAAGAAAGGGCATCTCCCACTCCTTCATGTTGCGTATTCCATCCGCCGACACCGCGACCTGCTCGATATCCTCGAGATGATGATCCCGGGTCAGAACATTTTCGATCGTGCAGGTCGTGGAGTTTGTGAAATACTGAAGGCTCCACTGCGCGAGAACGTAGTCAAAGGTCACTCGGTAAAATCCGTTCCATTCCAACTTGTCAGGGTTATCCAGTTTGAATATTAGCTGGAGGGCCCAACCACCTCCGGTCCAGCTGTCTATTGGCTGGAGCAGACCGCTGCGTCCGTAATACCCGGTGATCATAATCTGCAAGTCCGTGAACCGTGAAGTCTTCCTCTGATTGGCCGAATTCGAGTTCTTGACAGAGGAAAGGTTGACTGTCCCAATTGACAGTGTAAAGTTCGGACACAGGGGCGGCAGCCAGGGGCGTAGTGTTCCACCTAATCCGGTCCGCGACAGTAAGGCTTTGAGGTTCAACCTGCGAGGTTTAAAGGTCAGATCTGTCTTCTGCATCTGTGAATATTTCCTGGCTGTGAAGCTCATTGCGTGGATGTCGTTGTTGTAGGTCCGCTCGTTTGACGTGGGCCTTTTTTATACCTTCGGCAATGATGGCGAATACATTTGTTTAGTCGCCGAACTTAATTGTCCATTCAACATGCGCCCCCAGTACATTTGGGCTTCAGGAATGAGGATATATCTGTGCAGTGTTCAAAATGTCGTACAGGGACTCGGGAACATTATAAGCCCAGCCCAAACGAACCAACGCAGCGACGCACATATTATCCAGGGATTTTTTGTTGAAGTGAGCTAAAACATGTGAGCAGTATCTGAGCATCGGGACAAGCCAATGATGATGGTCCACATTATTCTGCGGAATGCGGATTGCCGGTGAACCAGCAACCCGGGGAGTGGAAGACGTACGTACTTTAAACGGGAAATCGCTGTTTTCTTGCGATTGACCGAACAATGGAAGGTAAAAGGACATTATGCAGCGAGGGGTGTTAGTGAAGTTCCAGTGGGTCCCAATTCTGTCGCAGGATGTCCGCAACCGGTATATGGCGACGAATTTGGCGATCAAGCTCCAATTGAACAACATCCCGTAGCAAACACCAAGCAGAACTAAATTTATTCAGAATTCAACGACATCGGATACCCACCCACGTTCATCGATCAAGCACCATCCTATCACCTCCACGCGCATTCAACATCCGTCGCGTCAACGCACGCATCTCCTCTTGTGTCGTCGGCGCCTCGTCCGCGGCGCGAAACCTTGCAGCCGCCACGGCTTGCTCGCTCGCCTCGCATTCGTCCTCCCATTGGGCTTCGTCCGCGAGCGCCTGCGCCTCTTCCTCCATTTGTGCGCGTCGGCGGGTTTGCTCTGATGGCGTGGGTGACGGGGAGCGCGGGCGCGGCGCGGTAGCGGTGGTGAACCAATCTCTGAGCGTCGAGGATAGACGGTCGCGGAACGCGGCTATGTCAGCGCTCGGGGCGCTCGTTGAGGCAGAGGTGTCGGTGCCCGGGGCGCTCGTTAACGCAGCGGCGGTCGATGAGGAGCTGGCAGGTATGACGTGTTTCCGAATGCGCTGCCTGACCGGGAGGGGCGGGGACACGGCCTCTGCGAGGAAGTTGTAGACGACCGGGAACGATTTATTGGCCACATGCTTCTCGCAGAACGTTGTGAGCGTACCGAGTGTGTTTCCGCTGCAAAGTCAAAATACTCAGCCGCCTGAGACGAAACACCGGCTGTAAAACGCACCAGACGCAACACCCGACCCCGACTGTGAGACACCCGCACTCGTCCTTCCTTGGTACGCCGCCGAGGTCTCGCTTTTGGTGGCTTGTAAAGTATTTGTCGGGGAGAAGCACGACGGTGGGCCCGGCAGAGTCCCCAGCACCTGTCCACTGCTGGTGGCCGCCCCGCGAAGCGCTGACGTGTACCGTAGCCCCGCAACCGGTAGTGCCGTTGTCGTTACAAATAGGAGCCAGCCCCTCGTCCATGGAGAGTGGCAATATTGGGACCACGTATTTCCTGGGAGACGTCCTTGGGTACTAGGGATGCTTGGGGTCGAAATTTGCAACGACTGAACGTCGTACAGCACCGCAGGTTAGAGTGTATGTGTTCGTGCGAGGGTTGTGGCCACGGGGGGCAGTACGAGGGAGGGAATCGGCGCCCCCATGCGAAGGGGCAGGAACGGTTGGCTGCGCCATCGTTGCGGGGGCGAAAATGGAGGTGTGAAAAGGCGAGGTGGTCCGTGCGTGATCGGGTTGTCATAGAAAGCCGGAGGATGCCGAGTGATCGCCTTGCGGAATTTGCCAGAACTTGCTTGGAACTTCAGTTGAAGATTGCAACTTGAGCGGCTTCGACATACACATTGCATTTCAATAAACACGAAGTTTGAACTGCTCCAACGTGGCGCCAGTAAATTGTAAATTGAAACCTCAACAAAATTGAACCACCAACGTTCGCACTGCCGTTCACATGCATGCGACTAAGGGACAGATACCTAGTTAGTAGTGGTAGCTGCATCGAGTCAAGGGAGCCTACGAAGACTTGGTCCGCTTCAGCGGGCGCGATTGTGAGGTAGTTTGGAGGCACTGTTCATTGTAGATCCCTTGGGATAGGAATTCCGGCTGGGGAGAGCGTTGTCCCACTAACAGTGTCACCCCTCAGACTCAGGTGAAAACGATGCAACGCATCTACTTGGCCTTTTGCATTTTTTTTTGTGAAGTTCACTCGCCATGTTGCAATATTAATGTTGTCACGGTGGGAGCCAGCATCCCGCTGCTCCGAGGGCAAAAATCAACGGTCATTGATTTGAACCAGGCCTGCTTTCTCTACAGTGTCAACTATATCTCGTGGATTTTTAGCTGCCTATACAAACAATCTACAAACCGACTCGGTGATTAGGTACAAAGTCTCTCGTGTTTGCCTTTAATTTTTGCGCATTTCGATTTGGACCCCGAAAATGCGCTACGATCCTGAAGCTCTGGGCGAACAGAGAGAGCCTCTTACAAATTGGTAGGATCTGATCAAACCCACAATCGTTTGAAATAGGTCTCCTAGGAATGTAGCACTTGAGTACTGCCTCAGGCTTGTACTGGACTAGCAATTTTGCAGAGGATACGGCCCCACATCGAGCAGCTTCCAGGAGGGCGGAAACTTTGTATCGTCCTTGGACTCGATGGAGAGAAAAATAAATGACTAAACGCGATCTGATACATAACATAGTGTATCTACACGACGAGGCGGTGTATACATTGAGAGCCTCAGACAATGCTCACACTTTGCGTGGGAGGTAGCAGGCCATCCATTGAGATATTTTCCGTTGAGGATTAGAGACGATGGGCGAATCATGCGGAGGCAGACGTGGTGGTGCCGTCCCGGATATCACAATGGGTCGGGTTCGGCAAGAAAATGGAAATCCGGTTCCTCAAGAAAGTAGTGAACACCTGGAATCAATTAATACTGGAGTCGAGTCTTGGGAGACAGACAGAATGACCCTCACCCCCGATATTCCCATTAGCACAGTTGTGGGCGACGAAAGCCTCAGCACGCGCCCAGTAGTCCGCGCCGCCCCATGCTCCGCGTTCCCAGTCCCGCGTGTCGCTGGGGATCGGCATCACAACGATTCGGGCATCGACGACGGTAAGATTCTGCGAAAACCCTGTGCAACACCTCTGCGCGTGAGGCGCGTCCACATGGCCCCAGAGGGCGATGATCACCACACGCAGGCGAGAGCATTCCTCAAGGACGTTAGGCAGGATGTCGTGCAAGTCTGCCGATAGGGAGAGGTGTGTAAGCTCCGGCAAAGATGACAGTCGGCGCCAGGTGAGCCAATTATCAGTCGTTTGACCATATCCTTGCCATTTTTTGTGTAGCGCCAAATGCGTAATGGACCGAAACAGAGGCCGCTTCAATGTTGCACCACCCCAATCGAAACAGGGCGGCCCCTGGATAGTCAGTTTTTTGAGGCGCATCTGATCGAGCAAGTCGAGAAGTTCGGGAAACATCGGTCCTGGGCCATCGATAACGAAATTGACAACGTTTGGGCAGTGGGATAGCAGCTTTGCGACCTTAGTCGCGTCTTCTTGCCACCTGGGAGTCCACAGGAAAACGTGCCTCACAGCGGCTTGCACCGGCCGGCAGTCAAGGGCGGAGAGCATCGGGCTATCCGCGTCGATGATTATGAGAACTGTGCAGAGGATCGGCTTGACCCTGTGTAATAACCCAATGACAAAAATCGAAACGGCGAGAATAGTCGGTTACTCGCCATGTATGGACCCTATGGCACACCCGGAGAAGGGTAGGGATCCATTTTGGATCCTGCTCTGCCGCCGCTTCGAAGATCATTCGTTCCAACTCGAGTGGAAGGCCGTGGTCCATGTTGCGGTATCCGATGGTCGCGGTTAAGCGGATGCGCTGGCAAGATATTTGCGATTGGGAGCCTTGCCAAACAGCGGGCTTTCTTTCTTGGGCCTTCATCATGATCCTTATGCCCCAACGCACTCCAAAACGGGCCGCGGCCCGATTCGCGTGCAACGTTCTAAAGAAATCGACCAGGAAAAGCATATTTCTGGGAGTTCAAGTAAGCACTCTGGGCACGTTGTGTCGTGGGGCTGAGGTCGTGGGGCTGAGGTCAAGCGGCACGTCTCAGGCGTCGATGCATAGATAGAGATGAGATTCCCGGAGAGAGATGGAGTCGCAGACAGCGGCCGCCGAGAGACGAGGATACATCAGAGCAGAGCTTACACAGTATTCTGTGGGTGGCAGATGCAGACAAGAGGATTGCCCCGTGAGACACTGATCCATTAGCGTGAGGGCTGAGTCCGATGAGGTGCGGGCGGTTCAAAGGCCTGCGTGGGCCCAGCACAGGCGAGAAGCAGCGCCGACGTGCTGGTGGTCGAGGAGAAGAGGCAAATCGGGTCATCAATCGGTGATCCCCGGCGGCCTTTCACCGCCACTGATGTCTGCCACTGATCTCGAGACTGATCTGCTTTCCTCCGACTTCCCTCACTCGCGCGGCTTCCTCTTAATCCGTCATGGTGTCCCCATACTCTCACCTATGGGATTCCCCAGAAGCATTGTGTGGTTGAAACTGTCCATCGGCCCAGTGGCTCCCGGCTTTGTTCTGTGATTGCCTTGAAAGTTGAGGTTGCAGTCGAAGTTCTTCCCTCATTCGGACCCAACTTCACCGCCATTCCTTTCCGATATCCATTCTGCTGGATGTATGCTGCTGTCGGCTCGATAGCGATCGGATCGCCCCTGCACTTCCGTAGTTCTTGGTCCAGATTTTCTGCTTTCAGGACACCCGTTCGATTCGGGGTCGAGCCATGACATGGTTGAGCTTATATTTTTCTGCCAGCTGCCCCGTTGCAATGTCTTCAAAAGTACATTCTGGGATTGTACCGGATGCTTCTTCCGTAGTGGGAAAAACTGTTGAGGTGTTCCCTGCGACCCTGGTCTGCAAATTCATCGCTTGGGTCTCTATGTTCACTCGACACACCCGCCCTTATGGTCACCTTCTTCTCCGACTCCGTCCTAATGTTGCTCTTCCCGTCGAGGTATTGCACCTCATGGCTACGCAGCGGTATAGGTTGAAATCCGGGCCATGTTTAGGTATTTGTTTTGTCCAGACATACACACGCGTCTCTTCGTCTGCGAACAAGGTCTATCTCGGTACGATCCCTGAAAGAATCCCTCGAAAGACTCGTTGGTTCAAAGCGGAAGGGAAGCCTCGGCTCTTAGATTTGCTTGCCTTAGACAAAAGAAAAGGTACTCTCAAGGATCTAATTCGGGCGCAGGGAATCGAACTTCCATGTCAATATATCTCTTTTTGAGCACGCTGGCGGTGTGCCGCACACAACGTCCTATGAGAACAAGTGAACACATGTGTTCATTTCTAGCTCGCGCGTCGAAAGCGGAAACTCGACCTCACGAAATACAACCGTGTGAACCAAGAGGAGTGCCACTGGGTAGTTAACTGCAACCTCGAGTGCTAGCACTTCACGGCCCATTTTTTCCGTGGAATCAAACCCTGGCTGCTGTGAATTTACCACAGCTTCCACCGTGTTTGTTGAAAAAAGGACGAAACTAAATCCAATCGTTCGTACTCGGCGTGGTACAAAGCGGCGAAATCCCATGAGCTCAAAAAATGGGACACTGTTTTTCCTCCCCATTCGATGCACGTACATAAAGGTGATTGCTAGTCAGTCGACCTGCGCGTATTCTGTATCCTAGTTCTTGGGTAAAACAAATCCTGACACTAATCAAGGAGAATACGCGCGACTTCGGGCATTTCGGGTGCACCGGCCATTTCGGGCATATCAGATGTCATTTTACCCGTCGCTGCCCTCAGTCCCAAAAAATGGATTCGTTGAGCATTGATTCCGCCCTCCGGACAGTATATCAATCATGGTCAATCTAGCTTCCGTTTACAGTCGGTTGCTAGTACATAAGACGGCCCATCAGGAGGGCAGAGGTAGTGTCTAGAGAAGAGCTGGGTTGAATAATTCACAGCTGTGTTACATGGTCCCACGTACGCGTCGTGGGATCGTACTGGGGATCGTACCGTGACTCTGGAGGGTAAAAGCTGGAGCAATTGTAATCAGGATTGAAACCGCCCATGGACGACTGGCATGGCATCCCCGCGCTAGGGAGCCTAGGATACGTGTTCGTGCAATAGTTGTCGGCTGGGTTGGTGGGAATTTGGGGCTGAGACGGTGGTTGGTTGGAATAAGAATTCGGAGTTGCATCGGTGTAGCTGTGGAGGAACACCGGCGAGGGGCTGAATGGTGACGTATGCGCTTGTGAAAGAGGTTGGCCGCAGTCCGGCGAATACTGCGCGGGGTTCTGTACAAAGTAGGGGTTGTACCCGAAGGGCGCCGAGCTCCCACTACTCGAGCAGGACAGGCCTAGATTCCACCTCTGAGATGGGGGCGGTCCATTATGAGATGTGATGTCACGCTCTTCGCAAACGGCAAGGTATAAGCATGACAGCCCTTTTTCTGTGCACCGTTTGCATGGTTTTTCCTCAAAGCCCGGGTCAGTGATGCACTACTCATCTGGCAGTCAGAGAAAGCATCGGAATGAACAAAGCGATAGACGGACCCTGACTTTGCGTTTGCGACAATTGACGCAGGCTATATAAGTCCGTGTTCGCTTTGTGAAACCCTGGAGCATCGACTGTTCAGAGCCGTGTGAGGAGGTGCGGGAAGACATTCACTCGGAGGTTGCGGGTTTGGAGCAATGAAGATAGCCAGTATATACATGTATACGTATGAAAGCTCTGCTGACTTTGCCGACATGGTTGATAGGACAAAGCTGCGTGTATCCATGCTGGACGACTCGGAGAGGTTGTAGATGTGGATTCCGAATTTTGTGTATACACATCGGACGACGTAGAGTGACCGTGACACAGACGTCCGTACCCGGAGGCAATGACATCGAATGATGTTGGCGGTGCTTTGATGTATTTTCCGCGTCCTGGGTCCTAAGGGTGTAGGTATCTCGATCATACGAAGCAGTGGGAAGCACGCCTCTCGGAGGACTCAGACGTGCTCTGCGGGCCGTGTTGCGGTTCTATGTGCAGTCCGATGGGCGGGCGTTTGATTCCGAAAAAGGTACGTGTCTGTTTGGTGCCTTTGCCAAGGACGAAAATTTTGCGAAAAATGCACCGCAGTGCGACGTGGCGGGAAGAGAAAAAAAGCTGATGTTGGCCTTAAGTATTTGGTGGCGACGTTGATAACTCGGCCATCAACGTTTCGGCATGAGCGAATCGGCGCTCAAATCAACATTCTTCATGGGGCGGGCCATCAGCAAACCCTGATTTCTCGGGTAGCACTCTGGAGCACTACAGAGCACTACAGAGCACTACAGAGCAGAAACCCCTTACTATGGCACTACAGGCACTATGGGGCACTATGGGCCGCTCTGTAACGCTCTGTAGCGCTCCATAGATAGCCATAGTGCGAAAAAATCAGGATTTGCTGATGCATTCCGGTCTTGAAGGCCACGACGGCACACAAGATCAATAACTGCGTGATATGTGTATTATATCCGTGTATCCATGCTCTGTGTACCCATTATCCCCGTTCCTCAATCGACCAGGAGACTTGCTTACAACTGACTCTGGAGCTTGCTTGAAAAAAGGGGCATCGAATGACCAAATCCCAAGGCAAATCACACACAACTTTCCGTGTCCTACTCCGGAAAGACCCAATTCATGAATCGATCTGTCATTGAACTTTCCGCGGACCTCCCTAGCGTCTTCGGGCATCTCGGACATCTCGGACATCTCGGCCCTCGCAGCACACAACTTGTCAAGCAGCCAGGCTCCCTACAATTATCAGGAGATTTAGTTATGGGCTGCTGCAATTGACCTCTGCACATCCGTGAGCTGATTCGATACGAAGGGAGTGTGAACTTTGAACTTCCGTTTCATCCCCCTGACTGCTTCATCCCGAGCCGCATAGCAAGCAAGATCTGTGATGTGCAGCACTGACGCCTCGGACTCCACCCCCCGGTGCGCAACGTATGATGAGAGAACGCAACGATAAAGCAGATCTTGAAGCTATCAGATCGGATAAGGGGAATCGAACCCCGAACACCGGAAACGCAGAGTCGTTCTTTCTTCCGAATATTGAAGGAATGAACATGGCTTGAGTTGCGGCCTTGGTATATCTCGTTGCCAGGGATAGCAAACGTATGTTACTGTTTTTGTGATGCAGCCTGGGCTGCCAGTGGAAGTCAAACGCACTGAGTGCGTTCAACCCGGAGTTCATGAGTTAGGCTGGTGCCACAGCACCCTCAGGCGATTTACGAAATCCCAGGTCAATTTCCAGGACGATCTCTGCCAAAGACTCCAATTTATGGGCGGCACGAAGCCAGGACTACCGATTTGCGCTGAAAAATACAGGGATGAGTGATGCTCAACCACGGTGGACCCAGCACCAACAATCCGCTGGCTCTTCATAGATAAACTCCAGATTCATGTCCGTCAGCGTCTTGATTCCCGCAGACACCGTCGCCTCATACTCCAGGTCGGTACTTGGCATTTCTGCCACAGTCTGCACGATTCCCCACAACAATTCCCGAAGCGACTTTTCCCCACTCACCTGCCGGTGGGGGAATATCTTCCGATGGTGCTTGAACCCACCGAAAGGCGACATCATGTGCATGGTGAGCCGGCCCCGGTCGCGGATGACGCGAATAGCATGGTCATGATGTCGCGCGAGCCAGTCGGACGAAAAAGCTTGTATCTCGGACAGGACGGGGAGGGAACCGGCGTATGGAACAACGTCGATGCTCGCGTGACCGTCGATGTGATAGTCGAACCGGACAGCCCAGAGTGCCTTCGGATCTTGTTTCAGCAGCGCGACTTCTTGGGTGAGAATTTCATTGCGGTGGGTAAGGTAGTCTCTATGCATCAAGGCGCGCATAAAGGCTCGATCGGACTTGCTGCACTGGTTTTCCTCTGTATGGGATTCAGCCTCGTTTTCCTAGCTCCGGTCTGGTAAGCTACGTACCTGGAAGCCGTCTTAAAGCCGAGAATCGCAGGCATCTTTCTCGATGACCGGCGCGCCAGTCGGCAGTCTGGCGGGAACGACCGCAATAATACACCTCTAGACAGGTTGAACAACGCTGCAGTTCAGACTTGTCGAAAAGCTTGCTGCACTGAAGATGGGATCAGCAACGAGCTTGAGTGATACAGAGACTGACCGTCGCGTTGTCACAGGCCTTGTACATCGACGATTTGGTGTCATAATGGCGAGGAAGTCAAGATGCTCGCGGACGAGGGCGTCGAAAAACGGCCAAGTGGGATACAGCGTAGATGCTGCAAATGCCTCGGATTGCACGACTTCCTCTACGTCGAGGAGACATTTACACATAATACTGCGATAGACCATGTGTCCCGAAAGGATACCCAAGATCGACCTGACTTGGTCATCCAAAATTTCGTTCCCTGCATGCGTTGAGGCGACGAGAACAAGAGCGCGAAGGAGGCCGCTCTGCAGCGCTTCGCAAGTGGATGTGCGTCCATGGGTCAGCAGCGACGAGTGGGGACCAAGAATATTGAAGGATACGGTGATTAAATGTAGTCCATTTGAGTGCTTAGTGGCGACGAAATTGATCGAGCAAATGCAGTGTGTAACTGCGCGGAGCAGCCCGTGACGGCGCAGTTCTCTGTCAAAAAGGTCGGACGGGGTCCTCTGCTTCGTTGATTGTCAACATGAACCCGACCGCGGCGGTGAAATAGTAAACACCGCGGTCCGACATTGGGTCGCTGGCTGAAGCATGATTCAGATGCGTGACAATCATCGATGCGAGAGCATCCACAGTTGATCCACAGTCCCCCCCGACGCCTTCGATGTATTCGTCGATTGCGAGGCGCATGTTTGGTTTCCGATGTTGCTCCCAGCAGATGAAAAGGGACACGTTGTGCAGTTCCAATTGGCGCATTTCGAAGTCGCGTCCAGGGCCATCCTCAGGAATTATCTTCCACGCTGCTGCGACAATCACACGCACGCCGGGGGTTTCTGTTACAAGAGTGCGGTGCCCATTTGCCTGGAGAGCCACACAGATCTTGACAAAGGAGGCATAGAGAGCGTGCCTGTCGGGGAGCTGAACCGCCACGAGATATGAGTGATATGTGTGGAAAAATTGGATCCACGGCCATGCAAGGGTCCAGATATCTGGGTATGCATCCTTCGGCAAGTTGTGCATCTTCCCTATGACAACCAGGGCAAGTGCAGCAGCGGCGGCAGTTCGTTGCCCTCACCTGCGGCGTACATAGCTTCCACGGCTTCGGTGCTGGGAATGCCGACAGGGTCGAGCTTCTTGTAGTAGGATGGTCTAGCAAAAGGTTTAGTTCTTGAGTGATGCATTTTCTTACAAAGCCGCACACAGCCGAGCCGGAGAACAAGACTCCAAGAGGAAACATCAGTATCGTATCAGTTATTCGGAACATGGAGTCGAACGACGGCCGCGTGTTGAAAAATGAATATTCTGCCAATGCTCGACTGCGATTTATTACGGCCCAAATGGCAAGGAGCAAGCAAGGAGGACACGCCGTGGAAGCGATGGGTCGAGATCTAAGCCGGATGCAGACGCAGGCCAGGATCGCCGGAAGCTTGTTGTCGTGCGCAATCAGCTAGAACGGAGGGCTTGTCGATGCTTCGAATCGATGAACTCACAGCGACGAACCCAGCAAAATCCGAGGGTGACGCGGTTCTGATTCCCTGTCTCGCCCTCATTCGTCTGCTGTGGATTCAGGGGTCATATTTGAAGATCGTACGGATCCAGGATACTTGTCGCATAACAGAAAGAAGTATTCTAACTGCCGGTTGAACGGCAGTGTGGCCAATTTGTGGGTCTCCATATTCAGTCTCTTTAAATGCTGCCAAATCCACCAGTAGTGAATGCCAAGAAAGCACCTTGTACTTCGTATACCTCGCTATCCCCCCATGTCTCGATGCTCCATTCGACCTCAGTTGCATTGCGCGCCGAAGCATTGAGTCGAAGTCGGAAATGGGAGTTGGGACTGACATCAAAGCGCTGGAAGCCAGTGAACACGGCCGGCGTACTGATAAAAGCGTTGCGGAGAGGAGCCATCCCAGAGGCTCCTCCCGCGCCCCGGAACGTTCCAATCTCCACGCCAGGTAGGGTGCTGGGGAAAGCGATCCACTGCACCAAAGCGTTCAAGAGGTTGGAGTTACCCCATGCCGAGATTTGCACATCAAAGGCGGTGTTAGTCTCAGTGCCAGACTGCCACGACATCCCAATTTGGGAACCCTGTCGTGACAGTCTGGGCCGTAACCAGTCGCTTAGCCGCACTTTCTCACTCTGATTCTCAATTTTGAACGGGCCTGTTTGCCCATTTCCCCCTCAATCTGCCTCAAACTTTGGAGGCAAGTTTCGAATTGTGCACCATTTTAACACATCTGCCTGCTCAGAATCCCCAAAATCCGATTCCACGGGCGGTGGTGGGCCCTCCAACTTACCGGGGTCCTGGCTGTGGCGGTGCTTGATTGACATTTCGGCGGGCAGAATTCTGGGGTCCCTGGTGCAGAGTGCGAAGGTCCTTATACGTGACTGGGCGCGATTGCTGCCCACAGCAGCATAGTGCGCATATAAAGCGGGAAGGTTCCACGGAATCTGAGCGGACGGAGATTGGTGCTCGTGGATTAACCCAAGGGCATGGCCAAATTTGTGGAGGGTTTCCGCGCGAAGTCTCTCGAGAGAGGTGTTCAAGAAATTAATGTTCAAATTCATGGTCCGTTGGTCCTGCGGCACATTGCGAGCTACAGTTCCAATAACCGACGAGCTTCCTTCATTCGGAGAAAATGCGACCCGTATATCGGAGGGTCCGGTGGTGACGAAGTCAAAATATATATTAGCCCAAGCGGACCAAGACTGGGCGTAGGCTTGAACCTTTGAACGATCACTCCATCGGATACCGAGATTTACTTGAATGCGTATAACTTACCCTGGCACGAATGCTGTCTGAGACCCTATCGTCATTGGCTAGCATGACACGGATACGGGAGCCATTAGGCCACAACGACGGACGATGTGCCGAAATGCGAGCTGGGGTGTAGCTTAATAAGCAAAGGATAAAGTGAATATATATCCTGTGCACATACTCTGGGGACCGTCGGGTACCATTTGTGTGCTACCTCCACCCGGAAAAGGCAGAGATTTCGGAGCGTCGTCAGCATTCATGAACAGTCTACAGGTCAGCCAATATTTATCCTGCCGGCACAATCAGCTGGAACAAAGACAAAGAATACATGGGCTCGTACAGCCTCTGCAGTCTGGTTCGCCTCCTCTCGCTTTTCAGGGCTGGTGTACGGCTCCTGTGACAAAGGGATTAGTTGGCCAGGAGACTGTTAAACACGCAATCAACCTGTCTACCGACCTGTTGTTCAATATATTCCTCGAGATTGGCCTGCTGGCTATTCGCTGCAATTCTATTGTTATTATCATGTACGTCCTGGTGAGAATGCCCCAGACCTTGGATTGGCTCAGCCATAGTGCTTGGAGGTATGTTACTGTGAACGCGCTTTCGAACAGGGCTTGGAGTTGTAAAAAACCCTTGAGCACACCGAGTTCTTTTATATTCAAACATCCTGCAAGGTCGGATGCAGGGTCAGCGGCAGTTCGGGAACAGTGATCATAAGATACATTGGACCGGCGAATGTCCCTCCATGGCAGACGACACCGATATGATGCGGCAATGTCCGGAAGTGCCCCGCACCGGTGGATTCGTTGAAGCTTTCAGTGTATTCTTATATATATACCCAGGTTGAAATCGTCCTCTTATTCCCATGGAATGTTTCCAGGACAGAAGGGACCCGGAGATACAGCTGCTTCGAAGCGGGACCGGGGCTTATTGGTCAGCTTGACGCTAACTTCCCTTTTGTCCAACCCTTTCACACGTTCTGCGTACATTTACGACCAAACCCAAGCTTCATGTTGAACTTTTGTATCTGAGTTCGAAACACAATCGAAACAGGCTGAACAAGGGGACCCCCGTTGGTATTTTCAGGGAATCAAGTCCTACAATTGTTGAACCGACTTTAAGTGCACTGGCCGATCCCGGGAGCTTCGAAATTTCCCGCCCAAGCCCTCAAACCAGAAATACTGACAGCTTAATCTCGGGCGCAGTAGAGTGAGCCACTTATCATGAAGGCTAGATGACACCGGCGTGACACAACCCACAGAGATATTGGTGGCTCGGCGAAGCAGGGAACCAGATAGATGTGGGGTGAGGCGTCGGCGGTTACCGTGGAGCAATTCATCTGGTGACATTTCACAGGTAGTGTTACCGCGGTCCCGTTCAGAACCGATTTTGAACGTGAACTGGACCTGAACCGAACAGAAGTCCGGTTGAGTGGCTGTGACGTTCACTGAACCGGACCGAAGGTTCGGTTCAGCGTTCAGAAAATTTTGGGCGTTCGTGAACGCGTTCGAACGTCGAACGCAAACATATCGTCATCCTCCAAAAGTGAGTCTAAAGGTGCTTTTTTGTCAACGAACCAAGACTGCTTTAGCTCAATCTCACTTCATATGCTCCTTTAGTTGAAAATCCGCTCACCGAAGGTCCAAAAATCAGCACGAATTACCCACTTCGAGAGTACTGATGGAATCAAACAAATCATCAGATAGAAATGGATGGCAAGTTGTCCGGGATCCAGCCGTTCCTGGGATTCAGGTTAGTTTGGAATGAGTTCTTCATCAACTAGCCTCTGTATATCGAGGCTGAGAAGTTCTGGAAGGGATTTTGAGCGGTTTTGAGGCGTGGGAAGAAAAAATAGGTTCGAACGCGTTCGAACCTGAACTGGACCCTGAACGTCGGTCCAGTTCAAGGTTCAGGCGGCTGGCTGAACCGGACCGAAAGTCCGGTTCAGCGTTCGAAAAATTTTGTGCTGAACTGGACTGAACCGGACCGCGGCAACACTATTCACAGGTGGGGCCGCTTCAAATCAGTCTCACCGCGAGGCTGGGGCAATTAGGGACAATGTGAGCCAACCCTGCGGCTTCAACCACGATTTAATTTTGGGAGGGAGTATTCTTTAGCTGCTCCCAGCGATGTGGTCGGACAGAGGGTGCAAAGTCTGCATGGTTCTGACAGCCGGGTGTGTCCGCATTGCTGAGTCTCTCATTCTGTCCTGCAAGTCTTCTGTCAAATGTATTTATGGTTAAACGGAGGAGAGTACCCACATCTATATTGATTCATCTTCAACCGCCGATGGCGTCGGCGAACAACAGTTCTGCGCTCTCGTGAACAGTATCTTCCCACTCATATCCATGGCTCGACACGGCGCGGTAGGCCGCCCTCAGAACGGTAACGGTAACAAGGGTCCTCTGCTTGGATTTTTCCAAAGGCGAGCCATCAAGTTCCAAAGAAAAATGCATAAGTCCGCAGAGCGCCAGACAGATCTTCAGCAACAATGACAAAATCGTCCGGAGAGTGCAAATCTCCTGCTTCGGCATCCGGGCTGCTGGCCATCGAGACGCCGTAAAAGAAGATCAGGGTGCTTGGAAGCACGCAGCTCGATAGCTGGAGATTGAGCGAAAATGGGAATTATCCGGCTATAGGTACGAGGCATGGAAAGTAGCTGCTACATCGGCCATCAGTCAAACCTGGTCAACACCCAACTCTACACAATGGCTTCGCTACTCTGTCTTCATGTTCGAAGTCTGTATCTGAGTTTGAAAAGAAAAACCATGGGACACGGCCTGAACAAATGGCCCGTCAAATGAACGAGAGGACACCCCGTAGTTTTTCCATCGAATGAAGTCGACGAATTGTTGAACAGATTGTGTCCACGCCACGTGCGCTGGTTGATGATGGGAGCTTGAATATTCCTTGCCCATGCCCTTGAAACAGAAATACCGACGCCGAGAGAGTATGGAGCCTGGATAACGCCGGTATGAATTATTCATGGCACAGGGAAGCAGATAATGAATAAACGTGGCGCAAAACATCGGCGGTGGACGGGACGGAAACTTGCTTGGTGACGGAGGCCTCATGATCGCCCACCGACAATATTGGCTCCCTCTTCTTCTTCTTCTTCTTCTTCTCCCATTCCATCGGATACGCTTGCCCATGGCCCGCAGCTGTCGGCTGGGACTCAAATCCGGATTCAACTTTGGAGACGGGTATTTTCAAGGTATTCTTTATTTGCTTCCAGCGATGTGTTCGGACAGAGGGTGTATAGACTTCCATTCAGTCCGATAGTGTATTCGTCTAAGCTGCATGGTTCTGACAGCCGGGTGTCTCCGCATTACTGCGCTAAAGTCTCTCGTTCCTTCCTTCAAGCCTTCTGTCAAAGGTGTTAATGGTGAGACGGAGAAGAGTGCCCCACCACATCTATATTAGTTCATGTTCAACTGCCGATGGGGTCGGCGAAGAATAGTAGTTCTGCGCTCTCGTGAACAATATCTTTCCACTCAGAACCATGGGCCCACACGGCTCCGTGGGCAACAATGATCCCCCGCGTATGTATAATATTTGTGTTGCAAAGGCGGGCCATCGGGCCTACATGAGGTAGCTTGGGCCAAGTTCAACCACAAGAAAAAGTGGAGACTCGTTTACGCAGAAGTCCGGAGAGTGCAAATCTCCTACTTCGACATCCCGGCTGCTTGTCATCGAGACGCCGTAAAAGACGCTCAGGTGCTTGGAAGCAGTCCGATGGCCGGAGATAGAACTAAAATGGGAACTGTGCGGCTATATAAGTATGAAGCCTAAAAAGTAGCTGCTACATCGCCCATCTTCACTCGAACCTCGTGAACCACACCCAACTCAACACAATGGCCCGCGTCATTCAAGAGAACCTTATGATAACGGCTGGCGATCGGATTCTTGACGTGGCTGACAGTGCAAATAGTACGCTCTCGCGAATATCTCTACTCTGTTTCGTTCAAAATTGAAGACTAATGCCCGTAACAGTGCCGGGGATAGTTACTGGATACAACTCTACCCGACATGGAAAAGTTAATCAAAGAGTAACAAATCATTTAGGGCTGTTGATGCCGATTTGCTCAACAACGACATGACAGTGGATTGTGGAATATGTGTCGACGGGGAATGGGGATCCTACCACGCCCGTCGACTTGTATGTGCGCTCACAGATCGAGGGTAATCTCCCCCTTTCCCTCGAAGGTGGCCTGCAGTCTGGGACCTCCCTCGTACTCGATAAGGAAACACCGGTTATATTCGGTGCTTTCATCCACCCTGAGGACCCAACTGCCATAGTGTGAGTGGGAGTTTTGATTTTCTCCAAACATATCGGCTAACATCGGCATGTAGTCTCGTGGCTCAACCATCGAAATTGGTTATCGATCTAGCGGGTAACATATACATGGCGTCACTGAATCCTCCTACTGATGTTTGAATCTTGGCAGGGGGTAGGGAGATTAATGCAAACGCCCGTCAGGTTACCCTGGCTGGGTTTAATCCTGCCAGTCCGACACAGAAACTTAAGATTCAGAAGTGGTAAGATCAAAGTATCTGATATGATTGGCTCACTTACTCAGCGTTGAGCAGGTGACCGACTCGTGAACGTGTGAAGCTGTGAAGGTAATGGCAAGAATGAGGACGGCAGGCAATGGATCGACCGTGACGTAACGAAGGAATTTTTGGGTGGTACTTTATCTGGCAGAGAGGCTGAGTTGCAAGCTCCCGAAGCAGGGAGCAATCTGAAGCGCGTGGGCCGGCCGTACTTGGCTCCCAGAGGGTATTCAACTACCCCACTGTACTTGAATATACTTCATCTATGCCTTTACATAGAAAACATTACGAGGTTAAGTTGTTTAAAAACAAATCGCGGCAAACCAATTCTGACGCGGGAAGTCGAACCCAGAACAGCGAGTGACATCGAAATCCGCTACCTCAGCGCGGTGTGTCGTACACCACGTCCGATAATATAATTTGAACTGAATTTCTGTCTTATGTGCCACAATGGCGACTTTACTGTCGGAATAGAAAAGCAAAGGAAGTGAATGGCCAATCCATCCGGACGCAGGGAGTCGAGGCCCGACTTATCAATTGATTCATCCGCTCGCCACCCGCTGCGCACCACCGATGATTTTATGTATTCTGTCGGGACTCGATGGGCCCGTACTTGCCCCGAAATTAAAAGAGTCGGGTACCCAATCAAATCATTCGGCGGAGTCGAACGCCCGAACCCGGAGTCGGCACGCGGTCTGAGATAAATATTCAAGCAGTTGTGGTGATGAGCGCGGATTGCGCGCACCTGTGAAAACATCGCGATTGTCCAGTTTTGGCTGAGTTTCATGAACTCGTGTCCATGGAGGCTAGGCTGTTCGGCTGTGGCTGAAACAGACAACGCGCACTGGTTTGCTGTGCGTTGCCATTGTGTCGACAGACGTGTCGAACCCGCAGTATTTTATTGTTGTCTTGTCCATTGTTCAACTTCCCATTGTTCCCAAAGTATAAAAGGCCAGAAATGTAGTAGCTAGAAGAGAATACTACCCCCTCTTTCGCTCGCACTTGTGTTTTATTGGGCCCAAGGCCGCACGTTGGACCCAAGGTCGCACGGTTGAATCGGAACGGAACGGAACGGTGGGCCGGAGGCCGCAGGAATATTGGTTATTTGGGTTTGGATTGGGTTTCTGGCTGGATTGGAAGAAGAGCAGGAAAGGGTATTGTTTGGTTGGTTTGGTTTTGTGAGCGCGAGACGCGAGGTTTGAAGGACGAAGTGCTGGACTGCACAAGATCACATACCGTGATCCGAGCCCCGAACAAATATAAAGCGACAGAGTTCTGGGTTGACTATATGGTTCAATAGTCAAACAGTTCCTGACCTTTCAGTGGAGTGCACCACACTCAATGATTTACGCTGTTCAGGACTTTCAAGTTCTGCTCAACGGTCACTACATCCTTGCTACATCCCGCAAACTGAGCCGATTCCAAATATAGCATTCAGACTCAGGCGCATCAATTGCGCGATCATCGGCAAGCGCAGCCGCTTTGCCGAACCCAATTTGGATCCAAGGCTGTGCGAACCCTTGCTTTTTCTTCCACGTCGACCACGATGCTCCTCTGCCCCGACGCAGGGCTATTCGACCTCACCGATGCCTGTGTACGCGGTACATGGGCCGCGCTCATTCCCACCCTCCTTGTCCTCGCGTTTTGCGCCGTTAAATTCCACCCCCCGCTCCCACCCGCGATAAGGCGGCTTGTACGCACCGCCCAAGCGCCATTCGCGCAATTTTTGACGCTGGAGGAGGCGGAGGGGCTTTTGTCTGGGGAGGAGATTGAGGCGGTGGATCGGGAGACTAAGGCGACGCGGGATATGCCGGTGTGGCGTCCGTTGCTGGTGGTTATCGGCGTGGCGCAGTGCGTGGTGTGGATTGGGATCGCGGCGTTTCTGTTTGCGATGCAGACGCGGGCGTGGCCGGGCGTGAGCGCGCTGCTCGTAAGCGGGAGCTGGTTGTACACTGCCCTGCGTGCAGCGACGCATCTCACCGCGACGCCCCCATACGATCTATTCACGCTCTACGTCGTGTATTTCGTCGGCGGCCTCGTGCAGCTCGTGGGGTACATCTTCGAGTCCAGCGTCGACGGCGTCCCGCTTCCAGGGCGCGGTGTGCTGTTGGGCATGACGCTAAACCTCGGGAGCACACTGGCGGTCCTGCTGGCGGTGCTGCACATGCCGCTCAACGTCCCCAGCAGCCGCATCGACGTATCGCAAATCGTGCGTTCTCCTCGTTCTGCTCTTCTAATCCCGCAACCTAAACTATCTAAACTCAACACCACCTTTCTATTACGTGTAGGGTGTCACGATATCCCCAGAGGACTACACCCCGCTATGGAAGTGGATTTCCTTCAGCTGGGTTTATCCGCTGATCAAAAAGGCGCGTTATCAGGGTTCGGTCCGCCCTCTTCGCACTTACCGTTTTTGAGTAGGGCACGAATGAGACTTTGGCGGACAAGGACGTCTACCAGCTCAGCCCGAACTTGCAGTCCAGACCGGTTTATACGAAATTTAGCAGTCTCCAGTGCGTTCAATACTCCCTTTCCCTCTTTTAGTCTTCGAACTCATACTCGAGCAGGATGCCGTCCCTGGTCCGACGCCTCTGGGTCGCGAATTCGCTCGATATTATGTGCGCATCTTTTGCCCCTCTTCGTGAGGACGGAAAATATTAAATATTCGGTGCTGTTAAGCGTGGACTTTCTCCTCACGATCGTCAGCGTCATATTCAACTACGCGGGACCGTTCTTCCTCAAGTGCGTTTCCTCTTCTCGATATTATTGCTGTTATTATTTGGATACCTGACGATTCACCCAGACAGATCCTCGACTCGATCGACAAGCGGTCACCGACGCGGCGGGACAAGGGGACGGCGTACATTTATGCCTTTTTGATGCTGCTTTGTGCGGTGCTTAAGGTGTGTGTTTTACTTACTGCCACTTCATTCTTCCGCCACCGCGTTCTTCTACTTACCCGCATGCACCGGAATCATTACATCCGAGTCCACAGCCGTTGTTATAAAATAAACTAACACGCGCCCAGGCCCAAAGCGACCTCCAGCACCTCTGGTGCGGCCGCCGCGCCTCCACACGCATCCGCGTGCAGCTCATCGCCGCCGTATACGACAAAGCACTCAAGCGGAAAGACTTTTCCGGGCTCGTCGACGCCGACAAGGCGCGCGCCGCCGCCGAGCGCAAGTCCTCTGCCCTCCACCCCCAATCCAAAAACAAATCCAAAACGCAGACAAAAGCGCAGAAGAAAGCAGCAAAAGCCGCGGAGGAGAAGGCGGACGATCCGAAGGCGGGGGCGGACACGGGGAAGATTGTTAATCTGATGGCGGGGGACCAGACGAGGGTGTCGACGATTGTGAGCGGGGCGTATAATATATATGGGGCGCCGGTGGAGATTGTGGTGGGGAGTGCGTTTTTGTATGGGTTGCTTGGGTGCGTTCTGCTTTCTCTCTTATCCCTTCGCTTCGCTATTTTTTGTTTTATTTCGCGGCCCCTGCGATCATCTTTTTTGACATGTCGGGAATAATGCTGACAGCTTCGCAGGTGGAGCGCATTCGCAGGCTTCGGCGTACTCCTCGTCGGCTGGCCGCTCAACAGCTACGTCGCGCGCCGTCGCGTACGCATGCACAAGGGCGAGCTCAAGGCGCGCGATGGGCGGATGAGCGTGGTTAATGAGCTTATTGGGGCTGTGCGTCTTTCTCCATAATCATACTATTTCGCAGTCATTAACGAGGCAATGGTGGATAGGTCAAGTTCATCAAGTTCTTTGGGTGGGAGGAGCGCTGGATCAAGCTTGCGCTTGATGCGAGGGAGGTGGAGATGAAGTGGATGATCAAATGTGCATTTCGCATTCTTAATCTCGGCATGCTGACGCGCCGAACAAGTGAAATTGCTAACGACATCGCACAGCGCGCCTGAACTCCCTCATCTTCTTCCTCATCTGGGCACTCGCGCCGATCTTGCTCTCGACGATCTCATTCCTCACTTATGTGATGCTTGGGAATGAGCTGACGATTGGGACGGCGTTTACGGTGCGTTTTTCGTACGTTGCATCGCGCGATATTGACGCCATCCGCACAGTCAATCGCGCTGTTCGGCATGATTCGCTCGCCGTTGAACGGTGCGTTATTCCATTTGACATCGGTGTTTCATCCCCCTTAACGAGAAACTCACTGTAGTCATCCCATCGTGGGTCGTGCGATTCTTGCAGGTGCGGTCCATTTCAATTCTTTTTCTCTAGCGCATAAGTGTACTGATACCTAAATTAAAACTGCAGACCCGCGTGTCCCTCAACCGCATCGCGGTCTATCTTGAGGAAGACGAAGTCACGGCTCAAGTCTCGTCCCTCAAGACAGACACGTCGATTCCGCTCCTCGAGGGCGCGGAGGACGAGGGGCTCGGCCTCGAGGGGGCGACGTTGCGGTGGAACGAGCTCCCCAAGGAGGACGCGGGTTCCGAACATGCGCATGGGAATGGGAACGGCGACGGGAAGGGAAGACGCAGCAGTCCAACCTCGTCGATTGGGGGTAGCACGGCGCATGGGGATGAAAGTGGGAGCGGGAGCGGGAGCGACGGGGATGGCGGGGCGAGTGAGAATAATCGGTTTGAACTGAAGGATATCTCGGTGGTGTTTCCCGAGGGGAAGTTGTCGGTTATTACGGGGCCTACTGCGAGGTGTGTTACTTCTCCTTCCTTATTTCCGCGACGATTTATTCATTGGTTGTTTTCCTAGCGGGAAGACAGCGCTGCTAGTAATTACTTACATGCTCATCCTTCATTCCGTGCTGATTGCGGATAACCACAGATGGCGCTCCTTGGCGAGATGACGCTCCAGCCCGGAGGACGCATCATCATGGCCAAGAACCTCTCCAAAATCGACGAGCACGGGAACATGCATGGCATTTCATACGCAGCGCAGTCGCCATGGCTCCGCCACCAGTCCATCAAGGAGAACATCTTATTTGGCTACCCGTACGACGAGGCGCGGTACAAGCAGGTCGTCGAGTGCTGTGCGTTGCAGCCGGACCTCGACATGCTGGAGGACGGGGACGCGACGGAGATTGGCGCAAGGGGCGTGAACTTGTCCGGTGGGCAGAAGGCGAGGTGCGTTGTTGTGGTTCTGTTTTGTGCAGATGTTTTGGCTGACTGAGCTACAGAGTGGCGCTTGCACGCGCTGTTTATGTACGGACCAAGTTTATGTTGTTGGACGATCCGCTGAGCGCTGTGGTATGTAGTTTCCCAATCGCTCGAGATTGTATCGTTTATGTCTCTTTGTTTTCAGGATAGCCACACGGCGCGTCTCTTATTTGATAAGCTGTTGCGTGGCCCGTTACTTGCGAATAGGACAGTGGTAAGTCGTATCTTTTGCTGCGTCGAATATAAACTCCAATTACCCTCAGATCCTTGTTACCCACCACATAGACCTTGTCCTTCCCGGCACGCATTACCTCGTCCGGATGCTGGAGGGACGTATCGACGTCCAAGGCACCGTGGAGGACCTCCGCGCTCAGGGCATCCTGGACGAGATCACGCACGACGCAGCTACGGAGGCAAAAGCCGAAGAACCTGTCGCCGCCATCGAGGACACTATCGACGACCCCGACGCTAGGGCAAAGCCGAGCAAGCCCCGAAAACTCGTCAAGGACGAGCATCGCGCCGTTGGCGGCGTGAAGTGGGCGATCTATAACAGCTACCTGAAAGCATCCTCGTATTGGATCTGGGGATTCCTGCTGTTTGCGGTGATTGTTGGGCAGGTGCTCAGCGTTGGGGAGAAGTTGTGGATCAAGGTAGAGTCTCTCTTTTCGTGTTGGATTTTTACTGACATTTTCAGACCTGGGGCTCCGCGTACGACCGGAACGATACAATGACGTTCCACTCATATCAATCCTTCGGTTCTCTGAACCCCGAATATCCGATGGATGGATCGTTCAATTTTGCGCAGGTCGAGTCGCCGTTCACGGTCAAGCCAGGGTTGTTCGGCATCAATTGGCCGAGTGCCGTTGAGCACCCCTTGTTTTACGTCGGGGTGTATGCTGCTATAGGATTGACCTCGGCGTTCGTTGGGCTATGTTCCACCGCAGCGCAGTATACCGGTGCTCTGAGGGCGTCGCGCGTGCTCTTCAAGTGCGTATTCCATTTGCCAACCATGGCAACGCTGCTGATTCCATACAACAGGCATCTCCTCGTATCCGTCGTTCGGGCAACATTCCGGTGCGCAGTTTATCTTCTCGAATGTCCAAATCCTGATCATGAGTCCAGTTTCCACGATACAACACCTCTGGGTCGCATGCTCAACAGATTCGGGTTGGACATGGATAAGATCGACTCTGATCTCGCAGGCTCTTTGCAGACCGTCAACTCATCCCTGGCCGGATTCTTTGCCTCTGTTATCACTATCAGGTACAGTCACCTCTCGTCGAGTGTACTATCGTTCATATCTCCGGCAGCGTCGTCTTCCCGGGATTCTTGTTCCCTGCCGTGATTCTGGGCTACATATACTACCGCCTCGCCCTCGGATACTTGAACACCGGCCGTGATTTGCGCCGCATGGAGTCGAACAGTCGCTCACCGATTTATTCGGACTTCAGTGAGTTGCTGGAGGGGATTGTGACCGTTCGAGGTATCCTATTCTCTGCGCTACTTCAATACATACCTGATGTTTATTTTCTTAGCTTTCTCCGCCGAGACACGGTTCTTAAACGGGTTGTATACTCGCATTGATGTAGCGACAAAGATGTGTGTAGTTCCTCTTCCAAATCCAAACATTTCGCTGAAACTGACGCTCGCAAAGGTGGTATACCTTCTGGTAAGTTTTTGTGTAAAATGATCTGTGACATGTCAATTGACTATATCTCGCAGGATGACTAACCGTTGGCTTCTGCTCAATTTTGACTGTCTCGGTGCGCTATAACACACGTTTTTTTCTTTCTATTAACTGATGCTTGCGGCGCTTGCAGGCGGTTTGGTACGGCCTTGCTTTGTTGTGCATTCCACCGTGATTCTGAATTACTTCCAGGCGGTATTCATTACAGCCTTATTTTCTATTACCTTCCTCCAGGACGACGCAGGTCTCGCAGGTCTCGCAATGACGGTGCGTTCATCCGTCAATTACTAAAAAAAATGTATCCGATCATTCTCCAGTCTGCGCTCAATTTCACCAACGCCGTCTACTGGGCGTGCCGAAACTGGACGGGTCTGGAAGTCGATCTCAAGTCCGCATATCAATTCTTCCTCCGCCTTGTATCTAACCCACTGCTTTAGCTCTGTCGAGCGTGTCGTCGAGTACCTCAAGCTTCCGCAAGAACCACCGGCGCGAATCGAGTCTAACCGCCCGCCTGCATACTGGCCATCCAGCGCACGCAACGAGAGCTTGCTGCGCGTGGAGAACTTGGAGGTGAAATACTCACCGGAGCTGCCTGCGGTACTGCACGGGCTCTCGTTCACGTTGAAAGCCGGAGAACGGGTCGGGCTTATCGGGCGCACGGGAAGCGGCAAGTCGACGCTCGCCATGAGCTTTTTGCGCTTTGTGAGTGCAAGCCGGTCATCTTGTCTCGGATTTCTGCTGATAGGTTCATCTGCGTTAGGTGGATCCGACAAACGGGCGCATCGTGATCGATGGAATTGATATAAGCACGATTGGGATTAATGGTCCGCCTTTTTTCCGCTGTCTTCCGATGTCCGCAACTCTCATGGAATCCTCCTCGTGTTGCGTAGATCTGCGCTCCCGATTGGTGAGCTTTCTTACATCCTCTTCTCCATCCTTACTGACACGCAACTTGATAGACGTTCATTCCTCAGGATGCCACGCTGTTTTCCGGAACACTGAGGGACAACCTGGATCCGTTCGGTAATGATTATCTCTCAATGTCTGGCAGCGAGACTTGAATATATTGTCCACAGGCGACCATGACGACGCTGCCTGCATGGACGCGCTGTACCGCGTTCATCTAATCAGCGACAGTCCCATCCAGTCGCGCGGGCAATCTATGACGCCGACGCCCAGCTCGTCCCGTCCCCCATCAATTAACGGGAGCGCGACGGATGTGTCACTTTTCGCGGATTCGGATGCGAAAGCGACTTTGTCGTTGGATACGCAGGTGTCTGCGGGCGGTGCGTTCTCGCCTCTATCCAGCTTCACAGTTATTTACTTCAACTGGGAATAGGGACAAACTTCTCACAAGGTCAACGCCAGCTTATTGCGATGGCACGGGCGCTGCTGAGGCGTAGTTCGGTGGTGATTATGGACGAGGCCACGAGCAGCGTCGACTTTGCGACGGACAGCAAGATACAGAAGGCGATTCGTGAGGAGTTTACGGATTCTTTGCTCATAACTGGTGCGTCGTGTCTTCTCTTCCCTGCTCCTTATTGTTGCATTGCTTAAGTAATAAATTTAAGTTGCTCACCGTTTAAAAACGATCATCGACTACGACCGGCTGGTCGTCCTGGAACAGGGAACGGTCGTGGAGTTTGACACGCCGTATGAGCTCATACAGAGGGAAGACGGGGTGTTCAGGAGTATGTGTCTCAAGAGCGGATCGTTTGGGGAGCTGGAGGCGGCGGCGAAGGCGAAGGCAGAGGGCGAAGCGCATGCGTGGTGAGGGTAGGTGTTGGGGAGCATGCAT